>JAADVW010000002.1:0-292998 GCA_023335875.1 Elongisporangium prolatum | reverse complement strand
TTGGTGGCTTCAGCGATCAGCAGACCACCAGGAGTAGCACGTTGGCCGTAGTACTCCGCGGCTAGAGGGATCTGCACACCGTCTTCACTGGCGCGCAGTCGCGTGAGTGGAGCCATGATGATGCGGTGCTGGAGCTGGATGCGGCCGATCTTGCCACCGAGCGTGAGAGGCGTGAACAGCTTGGCCGCCATGCCTCTTGATGTTTGAGCTGGAGACAATCAGTTGAAGAATAAATGATGAGTGAACTTGGGACTTGCGTCTTAACGTATACACTTTTGTTCACGTAGGTGTCGTAGCAACGGTCCATTTCATGAACCGCATGTCTTTACGGTCATCGATGAACCCATGGGCTGGTTATAGAGTGACCCGCTCGCTCGACCCACGCGGGTTCAGATCGTGTCACTAGTCAACGACATATGGGTACACGCCTCTGGATCATGAGCAATACCTCATTAACTCTAGTGGGGAGTTGGTGTGCATAGAGCTGCATTCTGCATCCATATCCCAAGCCAGAGAGCTCTAAGCTCTCCACACCGGTTTCAATATAGGGATATGAGGAATCACGTCCCAAGCGGCGCCCCAAATCAAAGATTCCAGCGACGCGACTCCTGGTTGCGACCCTCGTTCATTGCTTTGCATTCATCCAAGGCGATCAAGAGAGCGAACGATGTCTGGGCTTGCTCTGGCTCATGCGGAACTGCTCAAGGTCGGGCCGATCTCTAGTCGCCACTCTCTGCGGCTGCTTCCATTGAGCAAGAAGAAGAAGAAGGTAGCGACATCAACTGAAGGCACTGTCATATCAGTACTAACGATCTCTCCATGTTCGTTGACAACAGCAAAAGTTCGTGATCGGAGACGAATATGGCACCCTCTCGAGCTTCCAGATGAAGAAAGGCGAGCCCCAGGTGCGTCTATAGCACTCTTAGTTTCGTTTCTAAGTAAATACCCAGCTAAGCAAGTCTCTTCTGAGTATGTAGAGCGTATACAAGTCTATTACACTACCGGGATCAGTCTCAAGCATCCACATGGGCTCAAGTAAAGGCACAGAGGACAAAGCATTCGTCTCGACAGGTCAGAACGTACTGGGCTTTACGAAAAAGGGCAAGGAGTTCTTCAAGTTCCAGAGCAATCTGGCAGACTCGATCAACAAAGTGTCCACGTACGACAACCGCCTGTGGACTGCTACCGACTATGTGTGCAATCTGTACGAGAACGGAGCCGATAAGCATTCATACATGAGCCCTGACCGCATCAACGACATGCTCGTGTTCACCGTCAACCACGAGCAGGACTTCTTCGTGATGCTGGCCTGTCAGGACCGGTTCCTACGCGTGGTCAAGGACTCGAATATGGTCACCAAGAAGTCTGTCGGCTCACCAGTCACGGCACTCTGCCGCGTCCAAGCCGCCAAGGGCAATCACTCCGGTGGGTCGGCACAGATCCTTTATGGCACGTCGAACGGCAGTCTCGGGCTCGCGATCTTCAACGGCGACAAGATCAAGATCAAGTGGAAGACGTCCATCGCCAGCAGTGCCATGGAAGGCGGTAACAACGACGAGGATGCCATGACGACCTCGGCCATCAACTCGATCTCGTGCTATGACATTAATAAGGACGACCACCCGGAGATTCTCGTTGCTCGCGACGACGGCCGGGTGGAAGTCTACTCATTCGAGCACGGCGGCGAAATCGTCAAGCAGTTTGAACACGTGAGCACCGACAGCGTGCGTTGTCTGCATGGCGGTATTGTGTCCACGCCCGGCTACGATGAGATCGTGGCATGCACGTTCTCCGGTCGAGTCATGAGCTTTACGACCGAACCGCTGGACCAGGCTGACTACGAAGACTCGTACGGCCGGTCGCGAGGCACTGTCCATCGCGAGACGCGCATTGTCAAACTTCGCAAGGAGATTGCGGTGCTAGAGGAGAAAGTGGCCAAGGAGAAAGAGAAAGCCATGCGCAACAAGAACAAGGAGTACATGCCCGTGGCCGAGGAGCTCGTGATTAACAGCAAGTTCCAGCTCAACCCTGCGCTCGGCGCGTACGACGTCTCGATCGAGATCCCGGTCAATATCCAATTCGTGGTGCTGCATTCGGCCGTGCCCATTGATCTGCTGGAGAATGACAGCAACCTGGCCATCGTCAGCCAGACGCCCGTGGACCCACAAAAGAACCCAAACACGCATTTTCTAGCCACGTATCGTTGTCTCGACCCAGCGCATCGACTGGAATTCAACATTCGCACGATTGAGGGCCAGTTTGGTGACATCGAAGCAACAGTCATTGGGGAAGGCCAGCCGAAAGCAGCACAAAGCATTAAGTTCTACGTCAAGCCGCTGTCCATGCACCATCGCGTGAGCGACGTGGAGCCCGAGGAAATCAAAGGACCGACCAATACGTTGCAGTTCAGTGGTGTCTTCACGCTTGTTCAGATGCACGAGTGGGTTTCGTTGTGTCTGCCTGAAGTGCCCGGCCGCTTGCAGGATGACGACGTAGTGATGCACTACAAGAACACGTTCCTGGGCAATCTGCTCGTCTGTCGCTACCGAAAGGGAGAGGCAACGTTCTGTTCGCCGTCAGTGTCGGTCATCGCCATCCTAAAGGAAGTGATCACCAAGGAAGCCACGGCGCGCAAAGTGACGCTCAATATCGCGTTAGACATCAAGAAAGAGACGATCCCTGTCATGCTTGGGTACTTGCGGCCGCTGCTGGATTCCAAGCACGCACTCGCGTCTCAAGTGAAGCTGATCGACGGCATTAAAGAGATGCAGATGCATGAAGAAGACCACGCGGCCTGGATGGCTCCCGAGTACCAGCATATTCTAGGCCAATCGGAGCGCATCCTGGCCGAATTTAAAGCCAGTCCGAAAGCTCTACACTATTTGGCTGGCATTTTAACCGATTTGTACGTGGATTTGTGCAAATTCCGCGGCACCAACGCTAAGCAGAACCTGTCCAGACTCTATCAGTTGATCGAGCAGTATCAATTCGACAGTCTGCTGGATTTTTACCTTCGCGAATGAGTATTTGTGCATGATTGCCTCGATAAAAGAGCCGTAAATCGTAGGCTGAGATAGATTTCGTCTAGTTCTTAATGGATACGACTACTTCTCCCTGTGAGCACGAGTCCACCCTTGAGCATATATCTAGGCCACCCAACTCCACTCGCTCACGCTAGAACGGAAAACAAAGTGATTAAAGCGATGAGATTTGCGTCGAACTGTCATAAATTGTAGCGTTGTTCACGTTAACGATCGGCGAGATTGATTACGAGGTTGTCATCGTGGTGGCCCACAAGAGATTCGTGCCGACCAACAGAGATCTCAAAGGAAATACAACGTGGTGGTCCTGGCCGGTCTTCCTGAACTACAAAGTGTTTTCCAACTTAAATTTGAGTCGAAAGCGCGTTGCCTGCATCAAAGATGAACCGATAGGAGATACACGTCCGATTGCAATTTGCACGGACGAGTTCGAATCAAGAGACAGAGCTTGCGACGTACTGATTGCATTTCTGAAGGCATCGCAAGCAACTACTGCGACCCATATCCTGCTTAAGACTAATGGTGAAGGTGCTCCACTGCCGAAGGGTTGCATCCTGCCCGCTCGAGATTGTTCGACGTGCCAATTGGCTTAGGCAAAGAGATAGAATTTTCAGCGCAAATGTAGCCCAGGAACCGGTGGAAATCGTCGAGAAGATGCCGAAGAAAAGCGTGTACCTGGTTAAGTCACTTGTGCATGGTCTTCTTGGGCTAGCTCGACACGAGCTTGACCCCGGCATGCTTGATCGAAACCACGACCTGGAAATGCATGGCATTGCGCACAGAAACACTTGGCTCGTCTTGCCAGAGAAAAGTGAGGTTGATACTGGCTCGTATGAGTCAGGCGCCAATAAAATTTAGTTTGAGCCTGATCTGCGAGTTGCGTCCTATGCGTTCTTCTGTTAGAAATCCAATGGGGAAATATAATGGCATTGTTAGAAGTTGATTACGGTGAGTCGGATTGGCTTCTTACAATGACAGCCAACCGACCCAATCTAGTGCTAATGATTTTCTAAAGAAACAGCTGAAGTTTATTCATGAAGTGTGGCCACAAAGTATCCTGTTCTCGTTTTAAAAATACATGCACACACCTTATTAATGTCTTTCAGAGCTCCATGTCGCACACAGCACCATTCATCATAAATCAGCGTGCTATTCGATCAATGGTGGCGATTCGTCCCGTCTCGGTGCCTGTGGTGATACGCAGATCCTCGTCTTGGTGGACGAGATTGGCTACGGCTGTGCAGGATCTGCATCCCAGTCACAAAGGCACCTACTCGGTCGAGCGGCTTCAAGCACTGAGAGACTACTGCACCCAAGCTTCTCCTCTTCGAGTACTCTGTGTATGCATTGTGGTCCCTGCTCCAATAGTATTGATCCCGATTGTTATGGAATGTATTCCTCTTCAGGACCCTTTGGCCGGATGGAGAGCTAACTTTGGGACCTGGATTCGACTTGGACTCATGGGTTTTTCCAACGCAGTGTGTTTGATCACCCAGACAGCATCTACTGTGCCAATGTCCAGATTACCGATGTGGAAGACGTGTTCAGCCAGATGGTCGTTGCAAGTGTCTGGGTCTTCCCCATTCCGCTCGGCTACGTCATTTTCTCGCCGGTTTTCGCGAGTTTCTTGATAGGCATGTTCTTGGCAGCAATCGGCCCATCGACGTTCAGAGAGATCCAACATGAGGACGTCAGTTAGGCCAACAATTGGGATCAGTCATGGCTCAAGTTTCCATGACCATCTTGTACCTGGCGTTCAGCGCGGTGTATTTCCGAATGGAGCCGCTGCAACAGATGGGTCTAGTGTTTCTGCTTCCAGTCATTAAAGCCATCGTCCAAGCTTGTTTGGTCTGGTCTTCGAGCCATGTCGTAGAGTACATCCCAGGCATCGTCGTGTTTTCGGTGGAAGTATTCAACGCGCTGTACGTGACAAAGTGCATGCAAAGCGCCAAATCTGCAATGACGAATATGGCCATCATGCTGTTGGATCTTGCAGAGATGGCACATGCATTCCACGATATGAAAGGTCAGTTGGTCAGTCTTCAGCGTATGCAAGAGCAGTACACTACGAGTTCGAGTCAAAATATTCTAGACTTAGTACTGTCGATTTGTGAGGAGCCAGAAGTGCTTGAAGGCAATGGAATTCGACTGCACTCGTCTCTGAATCTTCGCAAATCCGCGACGTCCACAAAACCAGTCAAGATTCACCCTCAAAGCAGGCCTGATAAGAGAATCCGAGCCACGATCATGACTCAACACAGTATTCAACCGATGGATGAGAGCCTGGAAGTACTCAAACCATCGCTTTCGGCTCTTGACAGTACGAAAAAGCCTATTGATTTGGCCGAAAAACAAGAATTTGTAGCTCATTCACTCAAGGTTTTGTTTCAATGCGAGTATCACGTGCTCGTGGAATACGTAGAGGCTGTTATTCCACTGGTATATTCCGTGTACGCGGCCGTGTTGTTTCAACTGTCGAGTGCTAAGTATTACCCTGAGACGAATAACTTGTCGCCAGCCCGGCTTACGATCATGATACAGAACGTGCTGGTTTACGCTTTGCTGGAAGTGCTTTCGTTGTTGCTTCTTCACTTTGTTGTAAGAAGGAAGTTTGGCTTTTCTCCCATGTACGTATTGGCGTTCGTTCTGGAGAACCAAGCAGTCGATTTGCTAAGCCGGCTCATGATTTGGCTCGTGTCCATTTTGCCGGTGGATCTAGTTCACTTTGGTTAGCGATTGGTCTTTTCTCTCATTCTTGGCTGCTATTTCTCATCTTTGTTCGTGTTGCAATTGGTCGTAGGAGTGGACTTTACGCTCAAGTTCGCATGGATGAAGAATCATGATTAGGTAACTGAACAGGTTCAAGCTCCTGCTGTATGGAGTACACGATAGCGCTGGAATACAAGAACTACTTTGAGTTTGCTCTTTTGAGCTCCAATTTGCGCCCGCAAATCAACGGATCCGAGTGTTTTGTAGTGCACCTTAGGCCGCGTTTGGATCTACGATGTGACTTTACATCTTGCCTGCTGCACGCAGCATATATGCTTGAGCGTATCTCGTTCTGTATTACTTGGAGACACGTGACAAGCACGTTGACCCTGTCATTAAAAAGTGTGGAGTCACCAATCCCATTTTGAGTGCTCGCGCTATGAACCGAGAACGATGTCAGTGCGATCTGTGAGATTGAAGACCGCGTCGCAATCGCCCACGACACAGACGTGACCATCAGCGCATTTGTGCGTTCATGTTGTACGCAGACGCCATACTCTTTCTAGAGAAGGGAGATTGAGAGGTGGTCGGTTCGGACACAGAAACACACAGCAAGCGAAACGTAGGAGTATGTACTGGCCGCCGATGCTCTACCAAAATTGCTCTACCTTGGCATACCTCACGACCGCGATGGTTACGCCACGGTCTGAACGCTACGAGGAAAGGTTGCAGGCGACGCAACCAACGACATTTGTGAGTTCACTGCGGCTCAGTTGGTAGACAAACAACGTACTGAGTCGGCGTTTCGCGTTAAGGTTTTGACAGTCGCATGACGTTTGTGCTCCACTTGTGCACGAGTACGCCAAGCGGTTGTGTGCCGACGATGTGGAGGTTTGTATGGCGATTGGATGAAGAAAAAGGGTTGGTGTCGGAAGCTGGCTGGCAACCACTGAGGAATGCAGTGAGAACTTGAATGTAAGCTGTAGAAACGCTGGACCACATCTCATACGATTGGCTTAATTCTTCTGGCACCAACGAGAGCTCTTAATTGCCCCTCAATAAAAGGTAAGACACACTCATCAGCCTGCAATTGACGTCAGCAACTTTGTTCGCCCACTCATTGCTTTAGAGCTTGATGACCCATGTCATGCGCTTCCCATGATCCAATTAACCATATAATATATGGCCAAAGTGCGGGAAGAGTAGGTCCACACACAGGGCCCCTGTAAAACTGAAGATTTCGCAGCCAACAATGATCTCGCACCCAACGTCCACACTCCACACTGGTCCCAAGGGCTTCAATACGTTGGTGATCGGTGCGAACACGTGGTTGGCGAACGGCGAAGCCCCGAAGAAGAAAACTGCAGACACGAGCGCTAATACTCGTGTCTGCCCATACTGAATTGGATCGCTTCTGTCTTCGTAGCACTGACGGACGACATTTTCACGCGTACGATCCGAAGCAACACAAACAGCTTCATGAAGTTACTGCTCTTACGGTCTTCAGGATCCCATGCCGAGTTTTTCGTGGTCGCAGCCACGAACGAGCATGAACACGTATTGGCGCTGAAGATTCAAGTTGAGGTCGTTTGAGACGGATGCAAGGTCAATGCTTGGTGCATCGTCTAATATTGACACGCCAAAGTTTACACGTGGCGCTTGATGGGTCCTCATAAGTTCTCTATGATTGTAGTTCCCTCTCTTCGGCTCAACCACTGCAAATCTTGGAGTAATCCTAGTTGATGGCGATGTACGAAAGGATCTCGCTGCAATCACAACTCGTAGAATCCATGAGCAATGCTATCTGACAACATGTGCTCGATGGCTTGGTTACCTCACGATCGCGACTGCATGAACAGCTACGATTTGTCAAGCCGGCTCGTAATTTGGTTCGCTGTCACATTGGTAAGTGGTTTTGTTTCTTCTAGAGTCATCTTGCTCGTATTAGAACGGTATCAAGCATGTGAAGTTCACAATGTGAACGTCACACTGCACTGGCGTTTGCTTCGATGAAGAGTGACCACTTGGAAACACATTGGTATTGAGTTGTGTTAGGTGAAATGACGATCTCTTGGCGTGTGAATTCGAGAGTTCGCTTTGAAATTGCTCGCTCTGCTTGCTGTATCGAGATCTCGTCAGAGTCATAAAAGAAACTCGCTAAAAGAATTTTGGTCTCAGCTCCACCAAAAGCTCACAGAAAAACTGGTCGAGAGCGACTTGACATAGTGCCAGTGCTTTCGCGGAATGAACAGCATCTCGCCCTCTTGCAGCACGCACTCCAGGTACTTGGCCTGTGAAAACAGAGGGAACTTGTCTGCATCAGGCGCTTCCACGCGCACCTGGCTCGTGTTGGAGAGCAGACCTTCGACTGGATACAACTTATCGCTTTCGTCAGGCGCGTAGAGGCGAAGATACTTGGACCCGACGATCTGACAGAGCAGATTGTCCTTCGGGTCGAAATGCAGCGGCGACACGGTGCCGCCAGGTCCGAACCACGCGTTCAACGCCAAATCTTCATCTGCATGCTCTGCGTCTGAGCGTTGCAGTGTGCAGTAATCAGGCGTGATGATGTCGCGACCAAGCGCTGGGATCTAGAAAACGAGGTCAGGATGAGTTCTGAGCGTGTAGTTAGCGCTCATTCCGATACGCATTACCTGCTCGAACAGATCGTGTTGTGCCAGATAGCCAAGCGAACCACTTGACGAGCTGCTGGCTCTTTGGTTGAAGATATGCGCGTCCAGGAATTCGTTCATGGTCATGAGCTGCTGACTCCAGTCGTCTGCGAGGTAACTCGACCCTATCTGTAGACAGAATCTGTACTGAGAGACGCACGCCTTTGCCATCGCATTGGGAGAATTATCATACTTCAATGGGGACTGTGCGCCAGCCTGCTACGCGTCGAAAGTAATCCGGATCCTTCCACGACCGATTCGGATGCAGAAGACCACGCGCGGGCCATTGGTCCATGGCGTTTGTTATGATCACTGGAGTTCTATGCAACGCAGAGGTCAACTTGGATGTCCTAGCTCAGAACGCCTCATGCACACACGTACTCGCTTTCTAGGATCTCGCTTCGAAACTGCTGGAGCGACGGCATTGGAACACGCCTGACTGGGAACGTTATCCGTATGGCTGGTTCTTGGATCTCTGGATCGACTCGAGCTCTCTGGGAACATCATAGTAAACTCACGTGTCTTATCAAACAAACATGGACATCTCACCTTTCTGGGGCGATCTTGAGTGTCCGCAGTCGTCTGTTTCGCAGCATGGATCATCAGAAACACCAGCAAGTATGACCACGATCCTTTCAATCGAGTGCACCTCCGTAGCGCAATTGATCTGGTTTAGCTTCTGCTCAACTGCAGCGACCAGAGTGTGAGTACGAGGCATGGCGTAAGGCCCTGCCATCATTAACGCCTAGCAAACCAGCAGTCTCAGTGGCTTGTATACTCATTAATCGCTGGTTGGAACTTGTTACCATGTCCAGAATGCGCAGGCTTTCCACGAATTGCTCCTGCTTAAACAGATGCAAAGCCTTGAGCACACTGGCGTACGCAAAGGCCTGCCGCCAGATGTGCGATACGGTCTTCCAGCTTCCGCAGTGCAGTCGCTCCCACACGCGGTCGTACGCCTGGGAGATCACAGCGGCTCGTAACCTGTCGTCGCTGCTGTCGTCACTACGGATCCGTTGCAACAATGACAGCTCAGCTGCTCCGCCAGCCTCAACCATCTCTGTCATGTGCTCGTTAAGGTACGAATCCCCTGAGTATTCTATTCACTATAGCTCACCTTGGTCGAATGTATCACTCCATTGCATCTCCATGTCCATGTTGCACCCACTAAGTTCACAATGAAACCTAGTAGGTACGTATACCGACAGACTGCGGTATATACCGGTAGTTAACCAGTGAATGTGTCAAACCAGTTTTAAGAGCATTTGGGGTTAGGGTTGAGCTTTGTGGTTCTCAACAGTGTGATTACAAAGCCATCGGCGGACGCGCAAGGAAGAGCTCTGGCAGCAATCCTGACTCACTCGCAGATCGCCCTTGAACAGATCATGCGGTCAGCGGCCAGCAGCAGCAGAGTGTCTCGCATCCGCGCTCGCGGGTCGAACATCGTGCTCATGCGCAACTTCACTGCGTTGGCACAGGCACGTTTCAAGCACGCGGCGTCGCTCATGACGGCCGCGACGCAGTACCAGCCCGCAACGCGGCTGTACAGCCCGCCTTCTGAGCACCAGAAGGCCGTGTCCGAGACCTACGAGCAGCTAGTGCAGCGACTCTACCAGGTGAACCGCTTCACGGCCGTCAAGCTCGGGCTGGAGAACATGCAGCATTTGAACGATGCGTTTGGCAACCCAGCGTCTCGCTACGAGGTCGTGCACGTGGCCGGAACGAACGGCAAAGGGTCTGTGGCGTTTAAGATCGCCAAGGCGCTCGAGCGGTCGGGCTACCGCACGGGGCTGTTCGTCTCGCCGCATGTGAGCTGCTTCCGCGAGCGCGTGCAACTCAACGGGGAGCTCATCTCGGAGCAGGAAGTATGCGCGACGCTGTCCGAGATCTTCAACGTGAGCGCGCAGCTGCGGATCCCGGCCACGTTCTTCGAGCTTACGACCATGATGGCGTTCCAGCACTTCGCTAAGCAGAACGTGGACTGCGTGGTGCTGGAAGCCGGGCTGGGCGGGCGTCTGGACTCGACCAACATCGTCACGCCGTCGCTCTCGGTCATCACGTCCATCGGCATGGACCACACGCGCATCCTGGGCAACAGCATCCCCGAGATCGCGCGCGAAAAGGCTGGCATCATCAAACCGCGCGTGCCGGTCGTGATTGGCCCGCACGCACCGCTGGAGCTCATGCAGGAGCACGCTACCAAGCACCAGTCGCCGCTGGTGCAAGTCCCCCTCATGACTTCGTTTCACGAGGACTACAATGCAGAGAACACAGCGATCGCGCGCGAAGCCTGTGTACAGCTGAACGTGCTCTCGCATGGCGCCCGTGCAGTGTCAGAGCTCATGATCGACCTCGACAGCAAGCGTGTGATCTCGGCGCTGGAGTCGCGGCCGCCGTGCCGGTTCCAGGTCGTGCATATCGTGCGTCCAAACTCCAAGGAGCGCAAAGTCTCGGTCGTGCTGGACGTCGCGCACAACCCGCCAGCCATCGAGCGGCTCGTGCAGCTACTGCGCAAGCGCTTCCCAAGCCACAACTACCGCTTCGTGTGCGGCTTCTCAGCCGACAAGGACATGGGTCACGTCATGACCACGATTGCATCTGTCATTGATACGAGCGGTTGTGATGCAGAGGCCAAAGCGCAGCTCGTGCGCTCGCGCATGCATCTCGTCAAGGCGAACCACCCGCGCGGCGCATCTTTGGACGAGATCAACGATGCGCTGACGCGATCCGAGACCGGCCGCGCGTTCGGGACGTTCGAGTTCATCTCGTCCATCAAGGAAGGCGTCGATGCCGCGCTAGCGGCTGCACGCCGTTCCAAGGAGGAGGAGGTGGTCGTGGTCTGCGGGTCTGTGTTCCTCATGGCCGAGGCGCGCCAGGCGCTCGGCTTTAAAGAGCCTATCGACAGTCCAACACTAAATGCCGTGAGCGGTTCGCATCTCTCGACCCCCGAGAGCCGACGCCTGACAGCCAAGGCCTGAGTGTGTGCGTGGGTTAAAGTATCAACAGAGTCTTGTTAGTTGCAGATGAGCTTTGCACGTTCCACTGATTGGTTAAAAAGTCGGGATAGATCCATCGGATGACGACATACAAACTGCCATATATTCTCGTGCTTACGTCATCAAGACAGTGTTATCATTGGCTGAAAGTCAGATTGCGTACGTGATCGCTGGCTCGATCTTTCACAACCCAATCGACCCCCCTCGAGCCCAAAGAGCCATGGACGCGTACCGAGCAACTGTGAGCGCGAGCAGCGAGGCACTGCTGGCAGAGCTGCCACAGCGCGTGGAGCAGCTGCATGTGCTGGCCAAGCAGCAGAGTGGCGCGCGCGACCCGACGGCCGTGCATGCGGCCTTCACGCAGGCGATCACCGGTAACAAGATCGCGCGCAATGCGCAGGTGCAGGCGCTCGCGCTGACCACAGCCAATGAGATCGAGCGCATGCTGAGCGCGCTGCAGCTGCTGGCGCAGTGGATCCAGCTCATGGTGCCCAAGGTCGAAGACGGCAACAACTTCGGTGTCGAGGTACAGAAGTACGCGTACGTGCATCTGAAGGAGAGCATCGCGACGTGGCAGAAAGCCTGGGACTCGCTGCCGGACTACGCTGCGCAACGCGCTGCGACAGTCGAGAAGATCAACGACAAGCTGTCTCAGGAGAAGTCCCAGACCACGACTGTGACGGAGGCCAAGGGCGGCAAGGACGGCGATGAGGACAAGTCAGTCAAGGCCACTGTGACCAAGGACAGCGTCACGACCTCTTCACCTGTGGACGACTGGCTCGCGCAGCTCGTAGTGCTGGACGTCAAGTGGTATTTCAACCTTGCGCACCTCTTGGAAGGCCTACGCGACCAGTACGCCATCACGTTCGACGTGATCGAGAAGAACAAGGACAAGATCACGCGCCCGCGCGGCTCTGGCGCCCACGGCGGCTTCAGCATGTTCTGATCGCTCTTGGAGTTCACCGGCTGCTCCAGCGCAAGACGAAGGACCGCGTGGTCTTAGCTCTCTCTCTCTTAAGTATCAATTGAATCATGCATGTGCTTTGATTATTCTGCTCAGGATTACTTGCGCTCCATCCGTCGTCTTGCTATCGAAGCTTTACGGAAGCGCACAAGCAGAGCCTTGTAGTCGCTCTCCAGCTGATGCAACTGGCTCTGGAGCTCGTCGTTCTGCTGTTGCTGGTGCTCCAATTTGGCGTTGGTCACTTGCAACAGTCGACGCATCATGGCCATTCCATTCTGCTGTCGAGTCGGATGGTCCTCGTCCTGGTTACTGGACGCTACAGCAGTCACCACAGCCTGCGCCTTCAGCGGCTGCATGAGAGAAGGCGTTGGAGCCACGCGAGCATGGAGAGAACTGCCCGCGAGTCGTGCTTGGGCCAATTTCTGCGCGAGCTCCTGCTTTTCACGCTGCACGCGCATCAGCTGCCGGTCTTTCGCCTGCAGAGCGCGCGTCTGGATATCGATCTCTCGCTGGCGTTTCTCTAGCTCCAGCTGCTGCCACTCGCTCAGTTCCTGCGCGTCGAACACTATGGCGCCCAGTCGTGAGCACTCCTCACTGTGAGTGCTGCATTGCGCCTGGAGCGAGGCATTCAGCTGCTCCAACAGCGCACGACCGAGGTCCTTGTCGCGTAGCTGTTGCTCCAGAGCCTGCTCGTTGGCTCGAGTCTGAGCCAGCCGCTGTTCATACTCGCAGATCTGCATGGCTGACGATGCCAGCTGCACGTAAGCTATATCCAAAGCCTGGTTCTTCTCGTTCAATGATCGATCCAGAGCCTCCAATCTAGTCTGAAGTTCTTCGATCTGCTGCGTCTTGACATCGTTGCTGCGCTGCGACAGCACCAACTCATGGCGTTGCTCAGTTAACTGCGCTTCGTACGCTCGCACTTGCGCTTCCAATCGCAATCGGATCTCTTCGTGGTGCTTCCAGACGCCGCCGCCATAGCGCACCGACTGCATCTTCCAAACGCTTCTGCTGTCCGCACTTTGAAACGGCGAGCCTCCTCAGAACAGTCACGCGTCTTCTTCTTCTTCCTCGTCATCGTCGTCTTCGTCCTCTCCGATGCGCTCCACCATCGGTCTGCTCAGTATCTCCAGCTGCTCGTGTGTCAGCCCAAGGGAGAAGTTGTGCAGACTCGCGCGTCGGATCTGCTGCAGCGCGCTCTTGAAGTCCTCGATCCCGTCGGCGTCCGCATTCAGCAGGAACTGCTCTCGCAGTTGTTCTTCGAGCGCGATCATGTCATTCATCGTGGCTGCGCCGTCGTGCGGAGGCTGAGCCAACGTCTGCTCCACCACGCTCGTGTATCGATTCGCGTCATTCTCGTGAGTCAGTGAACGGGTCTGGAGCTGTTGAGCGTCGTCGTCTTCTTCATTGTCGCCTTCCGGGTCTTGAGACTCGATCATTGAGCTGTCATTCTTCATACTCGAGAGCACAACACCTAAGCGCTGCATACGACGAATGGCCAGCACAGCCTTCTTGAATGTCTCTTCCTTGGACTTGAGCACCACGATCTGGTCCTCGTTCAGGTTCTGGTACCGACTGATCTCGCGCATGATCTGACGGTGGCACATCCACGCCGTCTTGGAGTCCACTCGCTTGGACAAGATCTGGGTCAGGAAAGCCACGCGGAATGTGAGTGAGGCAGCAGTTTGCTGGTGCGTGATGCCTCGCAAGACAGCAGCCACAGAGTCGCGATCGTGTTCCCAGGTCTCCTGCAGTAGATTGAACTGGTAGTTCTCCTCGTCTTCCATCGAGGCTCGCGAGAACGCGCCCTCAGCCGACGATCTCGTCCCATTACCGCTGCTATTGCTGCTGGTTATAGTCTTGTCGCTTGCTTTGCTCTTGAGGGGGGTCGTACTAAGCACTTTTTCCAGCAGAATGACGTCGATAAAGCGCTCGAACGAGATCCGACGAGGCTTGACGTGGTCGTGAGCGGCTGTGAAAATGCGCTGCAAGGCCTTCTCGTCCATTGTCGGTGTCAGATGCGAGATTACGGCTGCGAACTCGTCGTACTCGAGGTTTCCGTCTCCATTGAGATCTCCGGCTACGTACACAGCCTCCAGGATTTGCTCGATGCGCTTGCGCAGCTGCAGCCATTCGTCCACGGCGATTTCCAGCAGATCGCTCTCCTGGATGAACTCGTCGTCTGGGGCGCGAAGTTTGATCCGCGCTGTGACGCTGTCCATGGAGCGAAAGTACACACCAAAGCGCTCTGAAAGCGCTTCCTGCAGCGTCGTCAACGCGAAAGTCACGCGGATCTTGAATTGTCGAGGCGTGGACTCGACACGGTGCTTGCTTGTGCCGGAAAACGTGCCGAGCGACCACTTGTCCAGTAAGCTCTGCAGTACGTAAGTTCGTTAGCCTAAGACGATGGCGAGGAAACCAAACTGAGAGCTCAATACCAAGACGAACTTGTGTTCGTGAAATCCAAGAGAACTGTATGAACAAACAAGGAGTTAAGGAAGCCAATGGGCAGAGAGACAAGTCATAGCAGATGCAGGCTAATGAGATAGAAAAGAAGGATATCTGAATGCCCAGAAAGCGCAGACACCTACAGCCATTACGGCAGTGAGCATGAGACAGGCAAACCCACACGCTTTGAAGGACGTACAGGTTGCACTGGAAGGTTTTTTTGTCGTATTTGCGCAACGACTGGATGAATTTTAGCAAATGCTGTTGCGCCAGTGCCTTGAGTCCATATCTAGAGCCCAATACGTCAGTCTAGAGACCGAGGGAGCTGAAGGTCAACTACTACTACTCACTTGCGGATATGCCAGTCATAGACAAAGTCGCTGAACTCCATGCGCCGGCTTCCATACTGCAGAGATGAGACCATGCTCTCGTAGTTTTCGCGATACATCTAGACCAAATGAACGAGAATACGTGGCTCTAGAATACATTTAGTTGAAGGAATCAGTCGTTCACGTACCTGGTCGATCACTCGCAGCAGAATGGCGATGTTGAATAGCTTGATCCCTCGAGCCGATTGTTTGTAACTCGATTGGATATCGCGCCCAGCGTACCTAGACGAGTAGACGGAGTCACTATCTACGTCCTGGTCTACGTCTTGTTGCTGCTGCTGGAGCTTCATCGCCTTGGCAGCTGCGATCGAGGCGCGGCGAGACTTTGCGTCTTTCACGATCCGCGAGACTTCGTCTGCATCTCCGTCTCCCTTGCCGTCTTCGTCCTCGAGCTCTCCATCTTCGTCAATCACGCCAGCTCCATCGACCAGCATGCCGTCACGCCTGTATTTCTTGCGCTCGGACGCCGACATGAGCGGTAGGATGCAAATCGCTGACTGCTGCTCGCGGAACGTCGTGAATTCATCGCAGGCCGATGCTATCATACCCGACAATGTTTCCAGCTCGTCACACGTTGTTAGAGCTCGCAGCCGCTTGGTGATCATAGCGCGTTTGCTGATGCCCTGCATCGAACTTCTTCGTGTGGCGGAGGAATCGTCATAGTCATCCTGGCCTTCGAGTGCGTCTGCGAGCTTCATGACTGCGGCCTGATCCATTCCATTGGCGTTGGCTGCCAACGGGGCAAAGTTGCGCACGACTTTACCAAACTTGCTCAGCACTAGCTGCATGGCGTCCGTGAGCTCCAGAGCACTGGAGCCACTTGCGTTGAGATCAACGTGGTCGCCTGTGGCAGCAGAGACCGCATTAGCAGAGAACTCGTTGAAGGCCTTGATCATGCCGTCCATGCGGTGGAACACGGCTGTCGTGACATCCGGCGGCATTGCTTGCGGCTGGAATGAATTGATCGACGTCAGCAGCGCCTGCAACTGGTCGAACTTGATCATGTACTGCTGGTCCGGTCTCAGATCCGAGTGGGCGTCTGGCCTATGAATCAGCGGCTGCGTGGCTGCATGAGCCATTAAAGCTCCGTCCGGTGCGTGATGGAGCGACATCTTGGCTGCGTTCTTTGGATCCACGAGCTCCAGCAGCTTCCAGGCTGCATCCATAATCGCTGGTGTGGCCGAGGACTTGCTGCTCTCACCCTTGTACTTGCTTTCTTCCTTGACAAACGACAGCAGCAGTTGATGCAATCGCTCTAGCGTCTCCTGTGGTCCCACAGACGGAGGCGACGCAATGTTCCGCTCACCATGGCGATGATGATGGTGCTGGTGCCCACTGTGATGCTGCTGAGAATGCCCTCGCTCGTTGGGCGGAGTGTGTCCTCGCTCTCGAATGCGCACTTTGCGGCCACTTCGACGCTTGTTGCCCTCAATCTCATCATTCAGCTCGTTCTCTCGATCATCGACTTCAAAGACGTCTGTGATGCCATTTAAATGCGCCAGTTGACCCATCCGATCTCGCTGCTTGCTGTGCGGGCCTGCAGCTGATGTGTCAGAGTCGGAATGAGCCAGCTCAGTCTGTGTAGCGTTGTCTTTGGGATCGCCGTGGGTCCCTGCGTCCTCAAGAGCGTTGCCCAATGCGTTGGCAGAGCGGCCGGATGACTTAGCGAATAGACTACGCAGCTGCGGAGACTGGTGGAGCAGTTCCCAAACTCGAATCAGGTTCTGCGTCGTGCTCTGCTCCAGGAACACGCCCATAATCAATGCGGCGTCTTCTTCACTTGTTTGGCTCGCGATCTGGCAGAAAAAGCCCAGCCGCTCGGTCTTCGGCAGTTCCCAGAAGCGTAGCAACAGCGAGACGGTCTGGTCCTTGAGCAGACCCAGGTCCTGGATGTGAAGCCTGGCGCTGTTGTTTGCGACTGATGCGTTGGCAAGACGGACACGCAGCGTATCGAGCTCTTCCTCCAGCTGCTGGCAGTACATTGCCAGCGGCAGCTTCCGTGTCGCTCTAGCAGCGGGAGCGTTAGGCTTCTTGGCTTTGCGAAGGAACGCGTACTGCTGCTGGTACTCCTCGTCGTCGTCTTCAATGACCGCAGGCTCTGCGTTCGGCCGCTTGTAGAGCGCACTTGCCAGCAGATTCTGCAGGGACTTAAGCGTGTCCAGGTATCGGAACACACTCTTGGCGTTGGCAATGGACTCGGCCTCTGGGATCACCACGGGCATATGCGTGACGAGAGTGTCGAGCACGTCCCACAGCAACAACTGCTGCTCGTCCAGAGCGTCAGCCTTCATGCTTCTCCACTGGCGGAAGAACTCATGCAGCACTGCGTCGCCGCGATCACTCGTGACCAGCTCAAAGAGCTTGCGGTTGTACAGGAATGGCAGCTGCGTTGCTGTCTGGAGAGAGGTCGAGGTCGCTCGGTGCTTGGCGACGGCGTCGCGAAGGAGCTGGTGGAACTGGAACAGCTCGTTGCGGAAGTTGGCCGTCATGGCTTCCTCGCTAATGCAGCACCAGTGCGATCCGCCAGCGCCAGGAAGAGCCAAGGGCTCCACGAACTTGATCTGTCTGGGCGACGTGCGTGCGCTGGACCAGTGATGAGAGTGAAGCGGGGACTTCTGTGGAGATGTCGGAGCAAAGAGAGACGTCGTGATACCTCGCGCAGACGCATGAGGCCTCAGTGGGTCCATGGTGTGAGCTAGGAATAGACAGACAAGCCGTTTGAACTGGGGCATTTGGTGTGTATTTAGTTTCTGACGTTATTAAAGCCAAGGAGAAAGCAGCACTTGAGAGAGATGAAGAGGAGCGACGCCCGCAGGTCACATGCAAGAGAGAGAGAGAGAACACGCACGGCTGCCTTCGTCACTGGAGTTTGCTGCTTACGCAAACGACGGCGAGCGGAACTTTTGCACCGCGCGGCTCATTGGGCGCTCCGTGACGGACCAGTTGGCCATGAGGCACTCGTAGTCGCCTTCGAACGTGGCCTGTGTGTGGCCGCCCTTGCGCTTGTAGGCCAGATCGTCGTCGATGGCCACCAAGTCGGTCGAGAAGATGTTCTTCTTGGCCTGTTCGAGGGCGTCGCGGTCGGCGTAGACGCTGACCGAGTACTTGGCCGGACGGAAGCACCGGATGACGTTTTTGAGCAGCGACTCGTAGCTGCGAAGACGCGCGTTGGTCTCGAAGCTCACGTAGCTGCAGTGGCTCTCGGGCGTGATGTGGATCGTGTAGTACGCGTCGAACAGGATGCCGTTCATTGAGTAGCCGCATGGATCAAAGGCAAAGTCGTCCAGCACAGCACCGGGAACGAGGTCGCGGATGCCGCTCTCGATGGTCATTTGACGCGAGGTCACAGCACCGGTCTTGAAGAACTGCTTGGCTACAGCCGGATGCATGTCCTGCATGAGCACATGCAGCGTGCTCTCGGGCTGCGCAAGCTGCTGCGGGATGGCCGTCTTCATGTCCTCTGGGTGCTCCTCGGCGTCCCAGACGTAGATATACCAGTGGTCGTGCGTGAGTGGGCCGAGCACGTGGGCCGAGCCGTCCGGGAAGAACGAGTTGAGGAAGCCCACTTCGGTCTGGAAGGACGTGTGCGGGTACTTCTGCTCCTCCGGGAACAAGTAGTTCTTACGCGAGTAGCTGACCCAGGCGATGACGAGTCCCAGCTGCTCAGCGTACTTGATCACGAAGGGCAGACACTTGAGCAGCGTCGTGGTGCCGCACGTTTTCATCACGACCTTGTGCGAGTACACGAACATGCTGGACTCGGACAGCACGTACGCGTCAATGTGCTCGTTGCTCGTCTTGGACAGGATCTCGCACTTGCCGGCGTCCAGCATGGCGTCCAGATCCGGGCGAGGGACCTCACGGAAGCCGTTGGGATGGCCCACGCCCGGCACGAAGTCGATCTCGAGGTTCTTCTCGGGACCTTCGAACGTGTTGGGCATGACCACGTCCGAGGACTCAGACTGGGTCGAGCTCGTCTCATCGTCCACTGCGCGCGGCTGCAGCTTGATGGGCTCGGGGAAGTTTTCGATCATTTTGAAAAGAGGCGGATGGCTAGAGGCGGATGGAGAGGCCTGTTAGGCTGGTTCGTCGCAGGCTCCGATGTAGAAGAACCCCGTAAAGATGTTGGTCTGATCAACAATGTCGTCGCTGCTGTAAAAAGTCGCGGCGACCAAATGCATGAACAAGAGTGGGCGGCCACTTGCGGTCGGACTACTTGCGGGTCAATGGAGTGGTGGAAGGAGGAGAGGGGAAAAGAGCGACACACAAGCGGATTCGTGCGCAATTCAAGTCTTCTTCTTCTTCTTCCTAACGGGCGGACGGCTACGGGGAGCGGGGCAACAACGCGGGCTGGGGAGCGAGTGACTGGCTGGTGGAGCTAAAGTGTAAGAATGGGGTGCGGTTGTGATCGATTGCCGGTCGCACGATTGGCAACTGGTATTAACTTAAACGGGAGACTCACAGGATTATAATTTCGCACAGCTGAGGTTTTTTTGCCGCGACCAATCAGTTGCGACACTATACAAATTTCAAGACTGAACCGGATCCAACTTGGGCCAGCTGGTGCGTGACACGACACCAAACGAGCTCGATCTTGGATCTCGAATCCGCTCCGCTGTGCGTCCGCTCCGCCGTCATCCGCTCCGCCGTCCACTCGGCAGATCCGCCATTCGTGGGCCATCCACCACGCAACACCGTGGAACATGGCGAACCATGGAATTCAAACGACCGCTTGTCAAGCACAATCGTCAGTCGAACCACGTTCAGTGTTGGCCCATTAAAGTTACCATCAATTCGTGTCCCATAAGGGCAAAGATGGAGGCAGCGGCGGAATATACTCGGTCGCATAACATAGATACGTAAACTTTCGTATTTGAGTCCGACTTGGGCCGACCTGAGTGGGACCGCAGACGCAGAAGATCTCAACACTGAAGGGAAACTCTGAAGTGAACAAAACTGAATCTGAACCGGCGGAAGGAAGGGTCCTCCAGAAGCAAGGGTTCTGTTTTATATTGCTAAATCAAACTCTCGACGTTTCCAGTGATGATGACGACGTGGAAGGTCGAAATCTTTTGGAGTAGCTCCACCAGTCACTGCTACGACCAGGCGCGTTTGCTCAAACGAAGCCGTGGGAAAACTGATTCTGTGGCCGTGGACAACTGCGTGATGTCGGCGGGAAGTTGGTTTGGATTGCAATCGAAGACGCCGCATATTCTTCGTTTTTGATGATTGATTCAGCTATGGGGACTTGAAGAGATGCGGAGCTTCGCCTGCAGGAATCCATGCCGCCGTCATCAGCGAAACGAGCTCCAATAGTTATAGGGAATCTGGATGAGCATTTTCTAGATGATCCGATCCAAATGCGCATCGAGATAGTGCTTTTGAAGGCGGTACTTCCGATCACTCAAATGCTTTGTGCATATTGCACTTCCAAGTTTGCCTGGCTCGAGCATTCGCCATGAGCACACACGTGGCGGTTCTTAAGGCAGGAAAAGCAAATATTTCTCTGTAGCGTCACTACTACGTAGTAATCGATTTCATGACAACATTCAAAAGCAATTTAACAGCTCATTTTCGCGAGAACTTACCACATCGTTTCAGGAACTCCCTACGAAGTATCGAGCGAGTCCAAAAGCAGTCTTTCGTGATATTGTTGGATACGTTTTGAAGCACATTGAACGGTGAGAGGTTATAATTCCATTTGACTCCGTTCCCGACATCGAAAATGAGTTTCTTAACGAGAAGCCGCCCACCAAGTTCAGTCAGATGAAATAATACATCGGTTTGGCCTGGTGCTAGGCCACCAACTGTTGCTTGTTAAAACGTTTGGCTTCAGCGTTGTGGTGGGATTTTGGAACTACGTAGTAGCAGTGTTCTTTGCTTTAAAGAAAAACCTTCAGATCAAGACACAGCCGCTGTCATAGAGAAACTAAAGCTCTTCGGGAACCTATCCACAAAGCGTCGGCATTGCTCCAAGTCTCGAGCAAACAATGAAGAACACCCGAAGCCAAACGAGCGTACTGTATTTCATGCCGTCGAGTGGCGACTGAAGCAGCGTGAGCGAGCAGGATCATTGGAGCTTGCTCACGTGTGTTCTGTAATGTTTGAATGTGTGCGTGCATTCGACTGAGCACTCTCCTCTAAGCTCCACTTGTGAGTTCTCCCACATGCGCGTAATTGACTTGACCGCATTCCGTGCTCGGACAGGCGCTCGGAATGCAGCTTCTACAGGGACGAGCAACTAAATCTGGGTTTGGATTCGTCGCTTTTATTTTTGTGAGATCGACAGAATTCCATTAACTCGGATACGATTTCAGCCAGATTCGGAAATTACGTCCGCTGCAAGTTTCAATCTACCTGAATAACGCACTGGACGTAAAGCTTCCTAATCAGCAGCTTCTTGTTCCTCTGTAGTGAGTTCGCCAGCGTCGACTTCTTCATTCAACGGTACGCAGTGCACGATCTCCGTCTTGGCGGCGCTCTTTTGCTCGTCGCTGATGAAATGCGGGTGGTCACAGAGCACCGGCGTAGAGATCTTGATCGTGTACGCACAAGTCTGAGTCTCCTTCACTGCCAATATGTGGTGGTTTGCACCGCCTTGGCTGCAGTAGAAGAACACTCTGGACGTGCGTGGCGTCTGCATGTCGAACTCCTTGCAATACGTGCCGTGGGAATAGTGTTCCAAGTACGCTGGCCGCGACACATCGTGCGTTGCGTCGATCTGCTCCGAAACCAGAGCTCCGCCGCTGGCCTCGAGCGCGCGGTTCTTGTCTTCGTCGTAGTGGCCGAGCGAAAAGTCCACGGTCACGCGGCCGTCGCTGTCGCGGTGGTACTGGCGCACGCCCTTGCCGAAGCAGAACTCGTACGTCCACCAGCCTTCGTTGCGCTTGATGCAGGTGTGGAGATCTCGTAGGGGGCTCAGCAGCGACGCGACCGTGAACAGCTTATGGTCCTCAGAGTCCGAGAAGCGCGCATCGCAATAGAGCCGCGATACAACCAGGAATGCGCTCGGAATCTTAATCTTGCCTTGCTCCTGGGGCTTCCATTGTACTGCTGCAACTGCGTCGTCGTAGGCCTTGGCGCTGCACATGAACTGCACCAGGATCTCATCGCTTCCGGTGGGGAAAACCTGCGTGAACAGCGGCTTCTTGTGATGCTGAACACGTTCTCCGGTCTCTGCGTCCTCAACCTCAGTGAACTTGACAGCTGGCTGGCTGCGTTCGGTCGCAAATGCGCCGAGTTCCATGACATCGTGTATGGTCTCGCTCGCGGGCTCGTCTTCCGCATCGCCATTCGGTTCCTGCGTCGTCTCCACGAGCTCTCCGTTCACGTCCACAGTGCGGGACTCACTGAGATCCCCAGCAAGTTCCAGCAGACTCACTCTGCGCACAAGAACGCCAGGACAGAGCTCGTAGACCCAGTGCTGCTCCGTGTCCACGTACTGGAGACACTTGGGTCGGATCTTCTTGGACGCCGCGCGGCCGAACGAGACCAGCGCCGACTCGTCCTTCTGCTTGCCTGGCTTGCTGGTCGTTTTATCCTCCTCATCGGCACTAATAGGAGCTGGCGCAGGCGGCAGGAAGCACGTGAATCGCTGGCCCGACTCGGTGGTCATCACATGCGTACGCGCCGTGTCCAGAGGCGGCGGGACGAAGTTCTCAGTCGTTGAGTGGATCTGCACGACGTACGAGGCATCACCAAACGCAGCGTCCGCTGGCGCAGTCGACCCCTGTGCTTGTATCGTCGTGGGAGCAAGACACACTGCGCTACAAGTCACTAAAGCCAGCACGCGGGCGCTCCATATTGACACCATGAACCACTGCCACGTCAAAAGTGCGAACTTTGTTCTTCTACTACGTAAATCGTACTTAGCTACTAAGTACGCGTTGACATCTGACATGCGTGTCACGTCAACAGCCATGCGAACCTAAGACTCAGAACGTCCGAAGAGCTCCAGCATATGCTCGCACCAACGGATACGACCAGCGTCGCAGCAGGCGCCTTGTGTGCGGCCGCGCTGGTAGCTGCACTGTACCCGTCTCTGCACCAGCGGTGGGCGGATCCCGTGGGCGCGTTCTCCGATATCCCGCTGTACTCGCATCTGTCCTTCGATCTACGCAGCCGCCTGCAGCGATACGTGCTCTGGGCCGGCGGTGTTTCCAGCCAACTGGAACAGCTTCCCGATGTGGCAACACTGACGCCCAATGTGATCCGCATCTTGGGCGGGAACCCGAGCCGGATGACGCTGCGTGGCACCAACACGTACCTGGTCGGCACTGGATCGAGTCGCATCCTGATCGATGCCAGCGATGGCAACGCTGGCTATGCCGAGACGCTGCTGCGCGTATGTGCAAAGCTGAATGTGACCGAGATCTCTGACGTTCTACTCACGCATGGTCACTACGACCACATGGGCGGCATCATGCTCGTCAAGCAGGCGTTCCCAAGTGTCTGTGTGTGGAAGCATCTGCCACCCAATGGAGATGACCGCAGACTGCGCGTCAGAAACGACGAGAGCCGTCGACTGGGCATCAGACACTTGGAAGATGGAGCTGTGTTTCAAGTCCGAGCGCCAGACGCCAGTGGGCCTTCTGCGCAGCTCCGTGCTGTATTCACGCCCGGCCACTACGACGACCACATGTGCTTCTTACTGGAACAAGGCCCAAGCTGCGCTCTGTTCTCGGGCGATTGCATTCTGGGCGAAGGCAGCTGCGTCTTCGACTCACTGCACAAGCTCATGGCCTCGCTAGTGCTGCTACGTGCGGCCAAGCCGACCGTCATCTTCCCTGGACATGGGACGGTCGTGCACGAGGCGGTGGCCAAGATCGACGAGTACATAGAGCACCGCCAGCAGCGAGAGAACGAGATCCTGGAGGTTCTAGAGCACGCTGCTGCTACATGCGGTGGCCGTGCAAAAGATGCAAGCCTCTCGACGGCGGAGATCGTGCAGCGCATCTACGAAAAGCTGCCCTACATGCTCCAGTTGGCCGCTCGAAAGGCGGTGGACAAACACGTGCACAAGCTCATGCTAGAGAAGCGCGTTGTTCAGCAGACCAACGCGACGTGGACAAGCGGTGCGACCTATCGCCTCACGCAGATCAATGGCAAGAAGCTTCAGTAAGATTAACACACACTCGATTCAAGTTGTTTTCACGATGATCTCACAGAGAATAAGGGACGGACAACGTACACACTGGCTCACTAAAGCATTTGCTCACTAATAGCCATTGTGCATTTGCTTGGCTGCGCGTTCGTTATCGATAAGCTGCCGCTGAGCTTGCTCCGCCATGATGTTCATCTTGATCATTTGCTGCATCATGCCGTCCGTCGTGTCGTAGTTAGCAGAACGGTTCGAGCGAGGAGGTTCGTAGCCGTAAGCGTCCGGGCGAGGCTGCGGCTTGGCGATCATGTGGTGATCCAACGGACCTCGGATACTGGACAGATCAGTGAACGATTCATCGTCGTGGCTACCACCGCTAGCAGTGGACACCGTCATTGATCGATCCGATGAAAACGACGCGTGCTGGCCGCTCATCTTGTGGTTAGAGTAGTAGTGACGACGTCTGGATGACGGTTCCATGGCCGTACCGCCGCCGTCGGCACTCCGACTGGAGCCTGACGAAGGCGTGCGGTTGGATCGTGGGTACATCTCCAATCCACGACTGACCTTCCGCTGAAGCTGCGGTCTCTGGTCGACACTGTACGGAGGGAGCACGTTGATATCCGAGTGCAACACAGCAGATGCCGGAATTGGCGGAGGCGGTCTAGCGTTTGAGTGGTGGCGGTGCGATCGGTGGCCGCTGCTGCCTCCACTGCTCACAGACTCCGTCTTAGAGCGCAGCTCGGGTCCCATGATGCCGTTGTTCCGTGTCAGCAAGTCATTCGTGTCTGTGCTCATGGTTGTGCCACACTCGGACGGCTCGTATCCTCCGCTGTATTGGCTTTGAGTGTCGGCTAAAGTATGCAACACAAAGCTTTGATCAATACACATTGCAACTTAAGTGCACGCGGACAATGTTTCTTGTACGTACATGATGAGGCCGCAGCGTACATGCAAATATCGTGTACACTTTGAGGATCGCGCAGATTCACTTCGTGGATCAGCAGCACGCACTTCTTGCAAAAGTTGGCCTTCTCCACCTGTCGGAAGTCAACCTGGGAGCTCAACACGCGCTTCTTCACGATGCACTTAGAGCAGGTCGTGCGATGGCACACAGCGCACATCTTTTCTGACGACAGCATGCTTGAGGACTTTTCATGGCAGATATCACATTTTCCGCGAGCACTGTACAGGCACCAACGTTAGAAAAAAATGTCCGGACAATAGTAAAGTATGTACGAACAAACCCGGCACTTACTTTCTCCGGCGGGTGGTGGCCATTGATGCACGGACAAGAGCAGTGGCCACGACGGCGTGCGTGCAATTCATGGAGTTGTCGATACGAAACCAAAGCTCGGCGCACTTGATATCCGTGATCCAGTCAGGGGCATTGCCACCGGCATCGTTCTTACCACGCATAAATACTTTAACCCCGCCGCGCTTGTTTTGCTTGTACAGATAGCAGACTGAGATCTTGGCGCGGTAGACGTTGTGGAACGGAGGACACGTCGGAATATCAACCGACTCAGTGAGTGTGTAGCCGATTTCCTTGCCGTTGTGGTCGCGCGTGAGACCGGTCTTCTCAAAGCAGCACACATCGCGGCGGCTGACGAGTCCCTTGGCAGCTGGAGTCATGGTCATCCACTTGAACCCAGCAAACGCAAATGCATTCAGAGGCGAGCGGTGCTCGATCACATGCAACACAGCGCAGTCCACAAGATCCTCTCGGTAGACAGCGTTGATGCGGCGGAAATCATCCGTTGTGTCGGCATATCGACCAACAATGACTTCATCTAACGAGCCGTCCACGAACCCAGTGGTAACGTATCTGTAGTCATCATCCTCTTCTCCCTTGCGCTGGCGGTAGACCGTAAGTTGGTTCTTCTGCTTGAGCATCTTCCATTTTCGCTCGCGTGTCTCTTCGCTCTCGCGTGAGTATCGCTCATACGCGTCCAGAGTCTGCTGCAGTAGCTGATCGCCCCAGGACAGGAAGGCTTCGCTCTCTTCATTCGTCAGATGCAGTGGCGGAAAGTAATCCGCCGCCAGAGGGAATAGATTGCTTGCCATTGCTCCTTACAATGTCCGATATACAAAGATCAAATGGATGGACAGACAAGTCAGCAACCTCTTATGACGCGAGTCAGAGAGCGAGTGGCTGAAATGACGAAGTGAGCCGATGAAGACGTTCGAGTCCCTCGCCTCCACTCTCTCCCCACACCCTCCAGGAGGCCGACACGATTCAACCCTTACGCACTACAGTATACAGTACAGTAGTTGGACGAGAGAAAAGCCACTCAAGCGTTTGTTTTCTGTCTGATCCCAATCACATGGATCAAACGCCATCAGGATGGATCAGAAAAAAAAGTGCTGCACGAAGCTGTCAAACTTTGCGAAGCTCCACAAAATCGGCTGAGTTCCATCCGGAGGCGCGAGTGGAAAGTCGTGTTGCGGTAACGGGAAGGTCGGATTTGTCCGCGTACAAATTGTACGCATGCAATCCGACTGTAAACGGCCTGGGTTCAAGTTGCTTCTCGTAAGCAAAAGACACCATATGGCTGGTTGGCTGGTTCTCGTGAACAATCGACACTCGCCTCAACTCAGAAACAGAGCGAAGCGCTACAATAGAGTGTCCTTTTCTATTCCGTTCTGAACCGAAAGAATCCTGACACACACTCGAGCAAACCCAAACTCTACATGACATTGTCCAGTTTAAGCAGCGACGTCGGCTTCAATGAAAAAACGCAATGGTACGATTGGCATTCTGTACCGGTACAGAACCGGCCATCACAACGCCTTGGGCATTTGCGCTTTTGCGCTGGTCAGGGCATCAAAACAGTGGGACTGTCCCAATGAAGAGGTGGGGCAGTACGAGCTGGCTATATTATCATCACTCACCAAGTCATGTAAAAGCATGGCCTGAAGGAGCGGTGTGGCGTCACAACGAAGCAAACATTCGAAAAAACACAGACCTGGTATTGAAACATAAGTTCATATAAAAGTGTACGCGTGTCAGTGTTCTCGTGTTTTCTCAAGTACAATGGATCGTTCCAAGCACGGAAAACGCAAGTGCAGCTCCCTCTTTCATTCTGCGGATCCGTTTATAATCTCACTCAAAATCATTATTAGATTCTGTTTACCCCACGCTCTTTTGATGATCACGCACACATTTTAATCTGTTCATCATCCGTCTCGGGGTTGTGAAAACCAGAGCCAAGTCGCTGCACAGCAGACGTTCATTTCTAGAGTGCACCCATTACCTTCCCACAAAGAGTTACAGCAAGGGTTTCGTGTGCAAGTCTATCTTTAACTGCTTGTTTACGCTTGCGAAGTATGCAACTCTTTTACAAACATGCACGGACAAAACTTCGCGTGATCTTTCTCCGGTTGGTATCTTTTCGTCTGAACCGGAAGATCTGGTGCCTCCCCATCGCTTAGCTTCTTTAGAATGTGCGGCTGCACACGAGTGCTACGCCGTTGAGAGTGTAATGATCGGCTGGCCGTTCACACGGAAGCTCGATGGCCAGCACGAAGTTGGAAGAAATGCCTGTGGTGGATAATGCGCCCTTGCGTGCAGGAGTCTTGTAGACTGGGCACAAGTATCTATGCTCGTCGCGTTGTGCATTCTCGGGTTCTGAGGCGAGGATTCGGTCGGCAGGCACCGACAACGACGACGTTCGTGATGAGCCCGTACCTGCAAATACGGGCGGCACTGGTGACCTGAGATTTGGTCGAAATCCTGGCGTGAATTTGGCTGTAGCTGAAGAAGCTGAACTCGGCGCATTTGCAGTTGCCACCGGAGCTGACGCAGTAATGGCGCGAGGTTTTACGTGGATGATGGGCATGTAATGATGCATAACGCCTGGTTGTGGGTCGCTCAGCCACTGATGCTCGTCGTCCCATTGCGCGCCTTCAAGGAACATACCTGAGATGTATGCCCCGTCAATCGTCTTTGCGCCATCGTCGTCATCGTCGTTGGCATTATCACTACGATCTTCATCCTCGCTTTTACTAACGTTATTCAGCACCTGATCGTCGACAACCAAGAATTCAAAGTCCAGGTGATGGATCGGAATCGCGTGTTTTCGTGCATGACGCTGCAAAATAGCAGTGAAAAGGCCCTGCGGGAACGAGAAAACCGAGAGTGGGAAGACGAGGTCTCGAGGCACGCCATGGGCTTGCCATTCCAAGAGAAACTCTATGCGGAAAAGCAGGTGATGCATCCAATGCACCAGAGGTTGTGACGAGGAAGACGTGGAGCTGATTTCAAAAAAGCCGGCGCCATCTTGCTTGCGCCAATCTGGTGGCACTTGATGCATGTACAGACTGCGCAAAACCTGCTCGAGCGTCTGTGACATGGCCACAAGCCCCTGAATCGCTTGCTGGATATCTAACAGACTCGCGCGAACGTACTGCACGAGATCGTTGCATCTGGATAATTCCTGGTGTAGTACGACTATGAATGGGTCCACGGTCTCTTTCGTGATCGGTGTCTGCTGCAAAGACGCTGGCATGTCGAGCTGAATTACAGGTAACTTCAGCAACATGTCGTCTGCAATTTCCAACACAACTTTCTCCATCCGCTCAGAAGTATTGTTGTGAACGCTGTGAGCTGAGCTATGGCGTAGATACGTTGGTCCAGCTCCAGCCGTGGGCTCTTCGTTGGTGCTTGCATTCTCGCTAAAATGAAGCAGTTGCAAGAGCAGTACACCGGAAACAAGACGCTGGCATTCTTGCTTTTGGTAAAACAAGTATGCATTTGGATGCATTCCAAACACACATGGCTCGTCCATAGCGGATGATGGCAGTTCGTCAATATAGCGGCACATATCAGCCATAGATTCAAATTCTGGGGCAGTAAAATGTGAATCTGTGGGCGCAAACAGAGAAGTGGTGCTTTCTTGATTGATGTGGCTGTCTATGATAGGGTTCTGCGATCTTCGAGACCACGAACTCAAGTTAGAGGTCATACCCAATGCTCCAGACGAGCAAAAGCGGTGCAAATTAGCCATGAGGCATCGACGATCAAATTCATCCGTCACACGACCACCATAATAAATCTCACCTGTGAGAAAGTGCAACGCATCCCAAGGAATTCTTACTTGGGTGCTTTGATAACTGTCTTCACCGGTTTCTGTATGAATATCGCTGTCGTTTTCTTCATTGTCAGCGTCAGCGTCAGTACGATTGGGAGAGCCAATGCTGCTAGTTTCATCAAGAAATTTCTGGTCGCTGGAGGTGGTATCATACAGCAGTCGCCGGAGCAACACGACAACACTAAGAAAGTCAGCATCACTGAAATCGTTCTTCAGGTTCCATCCTAGTGTGCCGAATTTTGTGCGTTCTTGCAAAACTGCGTGGAACAAGCTCAAGCCAAACACTAATCGGCGTTCGATGTGATTGATCTGTGCACTGCCTGGGTCGTGACTTTTGCCGCTACCCTCTGAGAGTTCTTCACTGCGCTCTAGCAATGTCATGGATTGCTGTAAATTTGCTTTCATTCCCTTGGGCGGCTCACAAATAACCTTGACACTACTTTGCAAAATACTGATGGGAAAATAGTCTGCTGGAAACGATGCTAAAAACAGGCGAAAGTCAGGGTGGATTTCGCTCATCTTCTCTTCCTTCATACTCGCCAGTAGCTGTTGGAACCTTGGCAGCCATGATTTTGCTAAATGCAAATTCTGCAATACAAGCCAGCTACCTTCCTGCATGCACGACTCCAGCATAGCTTCTGCGACGGGTCCCTGACCTTGACCAAGCGAGATCAAGTGGTATTTTGTATCATAAAATCCCTGTTCACGGGCAAAACGTGAGAGCAGGCTGATTGGATCCGCTCCGGTTGACAGAATGAATAAGCACGGTGTCACAGGATCCATGTCACGGTAGATGGCAGCGATATCGAATGACTCTGTTGCCATAAATCGCTCGCCAAGCGTAAGTCGGATAAATGATATCACCGAACGAGAAAATTCCTCCTCTCGGAGCCATCGTACTAGTACCAGCTTGTGAAACTCGGATATTTTATCGTCCCAGCCTCGTGGAAGACTCGATTCAAAAGGATTCACACTCGTAACCCAAGTAACCCACGTACCTGGGTCTGAACGATAGTCACTCACTACGTCAACAAAAACAGCAGATTTGTTGGCAAGGCCCAACAGTACGTCGGTCACATCTGGACCATTGTGTTCACTTGGAATCAATTTACTGTCGCGACGTGCTACAATATGAGCCTGTCCGTCTTCATCCAAATTTAAAGTCGATCGATCAAGGAGCGCAATATCCTCACTGCGCAAATATCCCAGTGTGAGCATGATCCTCAAACTGATAGTCAGCGAAAAAAGCATTTTGTGAGCTTCGAAAAGTCCACGACAGATATTTTGATACACAACTAACGTCAAGTGGGCTTGCAAGTTTTCAAGCCGACCAACGAGATCGGAACAAGCAGGAGCCTGATCAAGGCTGAAATTGAACAAATGAGTAAAATATTCCAGCGAATATTGATACATTGGATCCAAATCCGAGAGATCTGCAATCACAAAGAAAAGCAGAGCGCCGCGGGCTGCGACAACGTTGTACTGGTTTCGCATTTCAAGCACATCGTGCTTCGTTTTTTCTGACTCATGCAATCGTTCAGTGACCACACTAGCTGTCTCTTTAGATATCTTTAATGCCTCGATGAGCTCAATATCATCCAAAATATTGCCCTTACTGTCCGATAACAGACTTAAAATCCGGATTTCGAGCTCAAAAAGTAATTTCTGATCTTGAGAAATGCTGGTGAGTAACTTGTGCTTGCGCTCTTCCACCTCTTCTCGTTCCTTATGAACAACATTACCAAGTAGCTGATCTTCAAGGCCTTCCCGCGTGACAATGAAATTAATGACATGAACGCGAATGAACACGTCAGGTGAGAAACGAGGGTTGGTTAGCTTCGTGGTCATGTACAAGCGAAAGTTCCCATTGTCTACAACCACATCTCGCTCCCCAAGTCTCACCGTTATCCCTCCAGGATTCGTGGCGAGATTCATACTTGTTCTCAGAAGAACTGGCTCAAGTGGACGAATGAGATTTTCGCCGAGATCTTCTATGAGAAGTGGCTTTCCACGACGCAAGCATTCCTCAAGAGTTTGTAAGAAAAATTTATCATCGCTTTTAACGATCTCCAACCGATTCGAAGATTCAAGGCGCTTGATCCACTGGTTTGCTTGCTGCTGTGGATCAATTATCAATGGCCATCGTTGATTTCCTTTCATGATGCACAGTGCATTCTCCGCAGAAATTGCATCGCTCGGCAGGCCGAATAGTTGCCACTCACGCAATTCCATAGAATCGCCATATGCATCTGGCAACGTAAAAGGCTGTGTCACTTCAATCTGAGAACTCACAAGAGCGACCCAATCTCGAAGTAGCTTAACACGAGTGATTCCATCAAATGGGCCTAAATACGAGATGCATGCAGCAGCAAGGAATGAGTTGCCAATGATTGCCTTCGCTTCACTTTTCAATTGAAGAATACTATTTTTCCAGCGTACTCGCTCTTCTTCAAGCCCAACGGTTAGCTTTTCGGCTCGGTTCAGACGAGCCTGCGTTAACTCTGACTCGTCGATGAGACGCTGTTTTTCTGCCACAGTGTCATCACATTGCTGTCTCAGCAAACGAACTTTCTCCTGGACATTAAGTAGCTCTTGCTGTTTTGCTTCGAGCTTAGAGTTGGCTTCAGCAAGGATTGTATTCATTTCAAGTAGACGTTGCCGCTTTGGCGCAACCTCCTTAAAAATTCGTGCGTATGTGTCAACAGCGTGAACCCACATACAGAGAGACATAGCTGCTCGAGAAACTTTCCGGACTTCATCCACCGCAAATTCTGGATTACTAATGTACTTCTGGATTCGCTTAAGAATACTTGGGCTGATATTATCCTTGTCGTAGTCCTTAAGATCGATCATGAACGTACTTCTTGACAAGACGCGTTTACTGGTATCCCAATCCGGTTTTTCGCCCAGCATGACGCACACAGCCTCCATCACGACTTGCACAGCGCGAGGAGGCTTAATAAATGCTCGGACTTCAACAATATCTTTTTTGTCCAGAGAATCCAGTGCTGAGACAGCAGCATTTAAAGCTGGCAAAGCCTGATCCAAATCCAGTTTCGCGTCGGCTTGGCAAGCAACGACTTCCTGCTGCTGCCCCTTTACTTGTGCTTCATCTAACGCGACGCGCTGGGCAACATGTCCAGCTTCTGCTTGGTCAATACCAACCTGATGAATTAATTTTTCAGCTTCCTTAGTCTTTTGAATTAAAATTGGTTGCAACGCAACCAACTCGTTCTGTAACGTACTCACTAAAGCATTTGTATCCTCTAATTTTATAACACCCAACGAAAGGCGTTGTAGTTTTTGGTTCATGGCCTCTTTTTTCTCTTTAAAAATTCGAGTGTAAAGAGCAATCAGATCGAGATAATGTTGAGGGGTAACATACACTTTGCGCTTCGTTTGAGAGAAAAAAGAAGGTAACTGCTGAACAATTGTTTGATGCACCTCCACACACAGCATTTTCAACGTATGCTTGATAAATGCGTTGTTCATAGGAGTGCTATTGTCAGAATCTTGAGATAAAAATCGATCTGCAACATACTGGAGCGCGTGTTTTGGCCATTCATCAAAATAATCGATAGTTGTACAATTGATTATAGACGGGAACTGGCGGATTCGAGCTCGGAATGAGTTACCGACAGGAGAAAGGCATAGGACAATGTGCATGCACTTGTGCACTTGGATACGGAAATAGTCGTCGCAGTCTTTCCTCGAATACTCCACATTATTTCCTCCTGAGTTTAATTTCCGAGACGTTGACTGCGCGACCATTCTCGAGCCGAGGAGGGTGCGTACGTCGCTAATTATTTTCTCCTGCTCTTCCAACGTAAATAGTTTTGGGATCTCTCCACCGTTCAGAAGCGTGTTGATGTCTTCCAAGTACATATCTGAGATCTGGGGATCATTTAATAACATCACTGTGGGCTGAATATTGCGACGTCCACTTGGTGGCCCGTTCGTCATAGTTGGTCGATCAGAGCTCTCATTTCGCAGAGGGTTTCTACCAAGCACGGTTAGAGTCATCATGCATTTTAAATCTTCGGTAAAATCGCTTTTACTTTTAGAGCTTAACTCAACACAACGATATCCATTCATGAAAGCCGCAAGTTTGGCCAAGGAACGTTTACCAGAACCCCCCATTCCAAGAAGCAGGCCATGACCGCGAGGCTGCATCAGTACGCGTGATATGGCAGCAATGTGGATCATCGCATCTCTAAAAAAGACCAGTTGTAGTGGTGTCGAAGGTCCAACCGTTGCGTTGTAACTTATCATAAGCTTGTCAAGGCGGCATTCGAAGGAATCCATGTCTGTGACTTCTTCGTAAAGTCTAGATTCAGACCCATCGAAAGCATCCATCAAGTCAACTCGCCCCAGCTCATCATTTAACGCAAAAAGAATTGGATTGCATTTTGAATTTGCACCGGTACCCAAACTACTTGTGCGGCTAGTTTGTTCAGCTTCATATACGTGTTGTAACGACCAATTCAATCCCAATGATCCAATTGCTAATGATAAAAGCTGCTCAGAAAACCATTTGCGATCTTTTTCATCCATCAATCGATCTCTAAAAACACGAATCCCCTCATGGGCCCAGAGCTTCGCAACTAAATCAACAGTTAGAGAAGCAGCCTTTCGTGTACCCATCACGATTCCTTGCATTATTTTTGCCACATCCCGCAAATTGAATAAATAATGGCATTTTGACGGAGTTGGGAGAAGCTCACGCGAGACAATACTGAACAATTCGCATGTTGTAGTAGCAAGCTGCAGTATCATGTCTTTTACAATTTTGGTAAATCCTCCAGAGCAGGCAATGTGTGCAGTCAAAATAGTATGATAGATCATTTTCATGGAGGTTTCATCGTTGCTGGGCATACACAGCACGCTACCAAAATGGCGAATAAATCTAGGATTCATGGCATGACGGCCACCACTAGGAAGACCGCCAGCAACGATCAACACAGTGTCCACAATATCTTTCCAAAAGAACTTCTCTCGGTCATAAAGTCCCTTGAACTCTAAGTACTGCCGCAGTAATTCGATCGGTGGCTGTGCGCCATAGGTTTCAACATTTGGTAAATTCACGTCATCAACGAAAATGACAGCTAGCAACGTATTCACTGGAGGTCCCAGCATGGTTTTGCGCTTCTTCGTCAAATGACTTTCCAGGCTCAATTGTGTTATTAAACTCGAAGTCTGTGCAGAGAAGTGAAGTACAACTGGAAACACGTCACCAGATCCTGGACTAACTGATGCACCTGTGCTCGTATGACCCGCATGTTTTCGTAGCAGATGATGAATCAACGATGATTTTCCAGAACCCGTCGCGCCCGTGAGAAAAATCGGTTTTTTCGCTTCAATAGCAAGCAACTCCGTCAAGAACGTATATTTGACGATATCCATCGTAGGTACTAATACTTGAAACAATGGCATATTTGTAGTGTATTCCATCGCGATTTGGTGTGGTAGATTTTCCCAAGGAGAAAAACTCAAATGATTAAAGTCGATGAAAAAATCCTGAACGTTGTTCATTATTTGCGAGACGCCCATTGGGGTTGAAATTTTGCCGTTGATAGCTAGTAAATCTCGCGTAAAAAACTTTTCGTGATTGTGGATTAGCTGATAAACAAATTCTTGAAAAGAAGGCTTCCATTTATCCGTATATAAGTTTCCCCCAAATGACCACGTAAAACTGAAAACAAATATCAGGTCGAGGCATCGGAACTGCTGTTCCTCAGTTACGGATGTTGTGTCTGAATTCACACTGGCTGATGCCAATCCAAACAGATCCGAGTTGGCACGGAGAACCAATAAACTTTTAAAAAGGTGGCAAACTGTGGACACAAACGTAAACGCGCTGGTCTGAATTGGAACATAGCATTTTGACGTAACGGCGCAAGTTGACGACGTCTTCATGAACGCGAAACCTGGTTCGACACACAAATCAAAGTACTTCAGAATCCGTGCTTTGTGCTTGCTCGTCAATCGAACCCCTTTTGTAACCTGATTTCTCTGTGTCGTCGGTTTTTGACTTGAATTCGAAGTGGACGAATGAAGTACTAGCGAGGCCACCCATGTTTCAACATACGACCGCCAACCAAGATTGCTGAGGTCGTAGTATATAACCCCTAGACGACTAATTGTGGCGGGAGAAGCAGACGCAGTGTCAAGGACTTCAAAAATCAGCTGGATTCTTGGCAATAGTTTAATCCGCTCACCATTGGCAAGACATAAAGTCATGTTATCGTCCAGCACTGTGTTCATGCTCTCAATCCAGAGAACGTCAATTGGACCATCAAACGTTATCCAATAAAACGAGCCGTTATCGGAGATCGCTGTAGAACGATGTTTCAGCATAAAGTCCATTTTTTCCATAATACACGACCGCAATATGCTGGACGCAAGTCCGTCTGTCCATTCTCGAGTCACTGGATGGAAGAAGCCATAAAGTTCTCCCATTGATATGCATTTGGGGTTGATTGTAAACGAGTTCACGTGCTGAAAATGGTTCGTGTCGGGATGCGACTTGGTTTCCCTAAGCGCTGTCAGCGATTGTTTAAGAATGTGCATCGCAGTACTCTTTCCACTTCCGCTTGCACCTGTCTGAACAACACCAACACGAATATTTAATGTGGCGAACAATTGAAGAATTTTCCTCTTCCATCGATCAGATTTCTGTAAACCATGCAGTTTCAGCTGCTGGTCGATCTCATCAGAGAGTGCTGATATCCACGATGATGCCATTCCATCGTATATAACGTTTTGGTCGTAACCGCTTGACGATGTGATTGTTTCAGGAAATAGGTCTTTCAAAATTCCATAAAATAGCTGAGTGTCCTCGTCAATGAACTTTGGGATGTTTGAGTCGATCATTGCGTTGATCAAAATCATATTTTCGTCATGAACGGAAAGAGCTGATGCTGATGATAGCAAATTTTCGCGCTTAATGGTGCCGGCCACCAAAAGCACGGACTTCACAGCTCGCATACCAAAATCATAATGAGGCTGTTGCGAAAGCTGTTCGCTACACAACTTGTACAGTTTGGTAACTTTCTTTGATAATGGTTTGGCGTGTTGAAATCCTTCAGCGAACAATAGGATCTCCGCAATCAAGGCATAGTCGGGAACCATCATCGCCACGGGTCTAAAGCACATCTTTAGGTTATCAGGCAAAACAGTTCGTCCAGCATAGCCAGGATTCATAGTGATAATAATATGGTGGTCCTTCATTGCGACTTGTTTGCCTTCGAACGTAACTTCTGGCGAGCTGATCAATCTAGCATGGCGTAAAATCGTCATTTGTTGAGCTATAACAGATAACACTTCGATGTATATTCGATTAAACTCATCCAAGCACGTCCAACACCCTGCCTGAATAACACCATTGAAAATTTTACCCACCATTTTGTAGTCAATCTGGTCGCTACAGTTAAACACAATACACAAAATACCTAGAGCTTTTGCAAGATCTTTCGATGTTTCAGTTTTGCCCGTACCGGCAGGACCAGATGGTGCAGCGCCAAAGCGTAGCTCAAGAGCTCCCGTTATAGTCATCCAGCACCGATCAGTGAGTGGAGTGATGACGAGTCTGGTGCACGCACCCATGTATTCGTATCCATACTTAATTCTGCAATTAGCTTGCATCACATCACACTCGTCATGCTCAGGATTCCATGTGTACCGAAGCTGTTGCGTCCACACAAAATCTTCAGCATTTACCACTTTTTTCGCGATCAAGTTTTCCACAACATCACGAAAATGGACGTCTGTCGTCACAAGAGACACTACTAGACTTTGTTGGATTTTTGTCAAAGCCGTACGCACCAGCCGAGTTAAATTACTGAGCTGTGCACATATTGTTTGATGCCACAGGGTCAAATCTCGAATCGGGTCTCGTGTTGTTGAGCGGAAACAAATTTCGCATTCTCGAGCCCACACTATATAAGAAACAACTGCGACACACTGTGCTGGGTGACGAAATAGCCACATTTCTCTTGAAGCGTGCTGATAGTCAAGCAAACATGTTCTTAAATGTTTATGCAGTGTGGTCTTCATATTGGCTAATACGACATTCAACCAATCTTCAACGTTTCCACGTGCTTTCACGCTACGTGTAAATGCGACTCTCTCTCCTTCAGGACTGATCATCGCCAAAACATCTTGAGAAGTGCTTGAAGTATTCGCACCTCCAGCGGCATGATTAGAATCTTCGCTCATCTCCAATTTTACAAGAGCATCGAAAAATTTACACAAATGTCTTTGTACGGCTTGTGGTTCTTTTGCATTGGCTAGCATGTCTAATAACTCGTCATTTGAGATAAAATAGAATCGAGGGAAGAAACCACGCTTCGTTTCCAAGTAATCTTCGAGGGATTTTTCTATGAGCTCCAGTGATGCATTATGCTTGAGAAGGGCTTCAAGTAGGACTTGACCTTGGCTCGTAGCCAACCCAGTATTGACATTTGATATACCAGGTCCACTTTGCAAAAGTCCAACCACTTTTAAGCAGCCTCGCTGATCTCGCGTTTTCCGCATAATATCTTTCCAAAACTGATTAACTCCAAGAAAGGTGACAGCTTCATTGGGTAATTGCTTCTGGATATCAGGGGCTGCAAATATGCTTTCGAGATGAGTCCACTTTCGTTGGCACTCAATCCATGCATCCAGGGTTTCTTGCAAGATTTCTAGTCTACGCTGCCACGTTATCGCTGAATCCTTGATGGGTGCAATATATTTAGAGCCCATAATAGCTGTCATGCTGACCAGAGATTCTTCCAAACTGGAATAGATATTCTCGACTGATACGAGGACACAGAAATCTTTGCTGTCTTTGTATGGTTTGATTTCAAACTCCATTCGTTCCCAAATTCCTGCTATTTTTTCAAGCATTTCCTTTAGCATTCGTTCCTGAGTTGCCTCAGTGGCAATTCGGCTGACGTGTTGACTGTATGGAGACAAATGCATGCCCACGAGTTCTCCCAGAGTTCGAGGCTGATTAACGGCATCCTGTTTACTTTTTCGTACGTCAAAACGCAAAAGCGTTCCCAATTCAACGAAATGTCTCTCCTCGAAGCTGGGACACCGCAGATCAGTCAATATTGGCATTGTTACTCGATACTTCTCAACTTCGGATTTTAGATGATCACACAACACGTGCATTCCAGGAGATAATTTTTTCTCCCATTGCATGATTTGAATGTAAAGTTCCTCGACTTGATCTGCAATTGCATCAACATCTACTTCTTCTGGGAATAACTGTAGCTGCCACTGAGTGACAGCGTTATTCCACTTGAGTGTCGCACTCCAAATGTCCACTTTTAGTTCTAAATCTGCTTTTACATCGTCCAATTCCTCAAACGCAGTCGTCTGAGGAAGTCCCAAGGTTTTTTCATGAAAAAAATGAGTTAATACCACTTCTTCGAGTTGCGTTAACTCGGTTTGAACGCTTGACAGATAAGTGATCATCTCGACTGGGCTGGATTCTAAATGAAACAGCGCCGGGTATGCTAACGATTTTGCGATTGTATCTAAATTTGCTGCTAAACCGGGAATTCGTGTTTCAAGCTCGACACCAAACTTGACAATGTACTGCTCGCAGCTGCTTTCAAATAAATCCATCGACGTCTTCAATTGGGCCCTCTTCTGGGACAGCAAAAATGCATTCATTTGGTCATTGTCAGTGATCTTAATCCGAAAATCTTCAACCAACTGATACAAACTTCTTAAAAATGAGTATTTATCATCGACATTGGGCATGCTTGCTTGGAGTTCACGCAAATAAGCTAATGTTGCCGCAAATTCGTCTACAGACGTGGGAATTGAGCTTATTCGGTCATTATTAGCACTAAGCTCTTCCATAAGAGCATGATTTTTGTTGTTAATAACGATTGGTAGCAACTTGTGTAAAGCATCCAGACATTGCCGTGGTGACGGCTTCAAATCCATGTTCAATTCCACGGTGTCAAGTAATAGGAGCCCACACGAATACGAATCTTTTAGTCTATCAAATAGCTGAATATCTTGAGTATATTTTTCGAGCAAATCACGAAAATCGTCAACATCTGCATCATGCAGGTGATTTTGTTCTGCCACTTGTTTGCAAAAAACTTGATTAGCCTGAAATTTGTCGAGGAATGGTATTAGTGTACGACAAGTCCGATCTACACATTCATACGCCTCCATGATAACCGTATTTATTCCCTGAATGGTTTCAACAAATTTCGCATCTTCCATTATTAGTATATCCATGTCCATATTCTCACTTGAAATTTCGCTGTCTCCATTGCCTTCTTCATTACTGTCATCGTCACCAACTCCATCATCACGACTTGCTTCTACATAGACCTTAAAAGTTGGACTACAAAGCAATCGCGCTCGATTTGTCACGGCAGTGAGTCCGTTGAAAACAAGAGTCTCCAATTGAGAACGCAACGACTCATTATTTGGAGTAAACACGAGGAGTTCAATGGTATGAGATGGGAGTGCCTGTGCACTGTCACGCATGGGGGGATTGATGGGGGCGATAAATCCTGATTTGCTGCTGGTTGATGTTGTCACAGTGACGAATCCGGAATTCCGTCGGACAAAACGCGGTGGTACTTGGCCATTCCGTAGCGAGGAAGATGGCGTATTGTTTGAAACGCCCGACAGCCCTATTCGAAGTGTTACGTCTACTCGAAAAAGAGGTACTACACACAGTTTTTTGCCATTTTTTGCTGAGGTGTCAATCGTACTATCAGTTTGATGTCCATCCTTTATTCGCTCCATGGCAGCATGCAGACGCTCAGCTGACAATATGGTCATTTGCAATAGCGCGTCTGAAATACAGAATTCCACAACACGTAAGAATTTCGTGATTCGGCGACACTGAGTTCGCATGGTTGCTCGTTCCGTGTACGTCATTGTCTTCTCCGGATCGAATGCACTTTTTTCTTCATTCTTTTTTAGCTTCGCTGCGCCACGCTGAACAGGATCGTTAAACCCTGAATCCTGCAAGAACATAAGCAAATACATTTCGCATGCTTGCTTCGCAATCATTTCAGCGTTGGCGAGGAAATGGTCAATTTGCCGTTCGCATTCGATTTTCTGTGCTTTCAGACGGATTGAAAATTCGCTCAGTGTAAATGTCCGCATGTTTCGAGAATTTCGCTGGTCACTTTTGCAACTAGCCAGAGAGTTTGTTTGAGAAACCGATGTCTGTGATGATCCCTGGGAGTAATCGAACAGAGGCGTGCGGATTAATTCAATGCATTTGTCGCGGAGTTCCATGAGGGCTTCGTGGAGGTGTGGAAGTAGCACAAACAGATTTTGGTTTAATGAGACAAGAGCTTCTGCTCGCTTTCGCGCAATCAGTGCATGCTTCCACAATCCAAATCTTTTCCATATCCGATATTTTCTGAAAAAGGGTAGCTACACCAAAATATTAACGGGCAGTAGTCAATCGCAAATAAAGACTGAACATACCTGAATAATGAGCGAGTACAAATATTTCTCCCACTCATACTTTTCAAGAGGCATAAACTCTGAGCTGTTGTTCGAAAAGTTGGTGATTCCTATTCGACTCACAGTGTAGTAGTCATTTGGGTTGATACCAGCGTGGTTCGTGAGCACGAGGTTGTACGGATTCGAATCCACGCGCTTCAAGTACAAAAACGAGTCCCTAGCAACAGTGAACGTTCCACTTCTGCCAAAAGTCGAATTATCAGCTGCCTGAGCAAGGTGCTCAACGATTATTTCTGTGAGGGTCTTGAATTGAGAGCTCTGTGCAAGCAGATCACTCCGCCTCGAACCTGTTTCCAATTGCGCACTGTCGCTTTCGCTTACAGTATTATGCGGAATGTATGGCACCGGTGCGTGATTTTGCGCGGTGGGTCGTTGTACATTGAGCGAGATCGAGTCTTGTCTCGTGGTTTCAGATGACTTGAATGGGCGTGATCGCGAAGGAGCGGTCATTGCTCGTTGCTCGACATAATATCGATCGCGTGCTGACATGGGTATTTTCTTGACGGTAGCCTGCGATCGACCGGGCACCAAGCTTTCTCTTGCCGTCGATGACTGACCAGGAGGACGATGCATCGTGGTAGTTGTTGTCGGTCGAGATGGAATTAAGGCTCCTCCCGTTGGGTGCAGCGCAAGCGAGGGCACGAGAGGCGTATGATCCTGTGCCGGGTCCTGATTGCTGAATCCCCCACGCCTCTTGACAGGTACTGTTACTGGCAGATCACTCTCTTCCTGGTTCGAAATACGATCAAGCTGCTTCATGAAGACTCCTCCTGGGAACAACTGCGCTTGGACGACACTTCGCTTCACTCCCGTGGCATGCAAGCGATCTCGCAAAGCAGTAGCTTCACGGCTTGATCCGCGCTGCAGCTCTCTGCTATCTTCTCTTAATAGCTGCTGCTGCTGCTGAAAAGTTCCTGCCAATCCAGTCGAAGAGGTCGGCAATAGTGACGAGGCTGCAGCCGGAGGTACCCATGCACTCGATACCGGCGGCACAGCCTTCGACCGCTTGGGCAGGAGCGACGGGAATGCTGTGGACGCCGGCTGAGTCGGCGGTAGTCGTCGACGCGCTCCACGTGAGCGAGGCCTGGCCACTCCGTCCGGCACCACAGAGAAGCTCTTGTCCATGGAGAGAGAGGACGGGAATCACGGCCGCATGGTCGCGACGATTCGTCGGAAAGGGAAACTTATGCTAAGTTCGCATGGCACGCTTCCAACGTCGCCAGACGAACTTAATTAAAAACCGGTATTAGTTTTATACATGTGTGTTTAAAACACCCACGAGTGGAAGAAAAACGCTGGGCGTGAGCAGGCCGTTCAAAGGGGAGAACGCACCACCAGATCGACCGGAAGCAAGAATGAGCGGACTCGTGGCGCGCGTGGCGGGCCTGTACCAGAAGAGCGTGAGCAAGTCGCTCGCCATGTACGGCATCAAGTACGACGATGCCCTCGTGGACACGGCCGCCGTGCAGACAGCTCTCCACTGGATCTCCAAGGATGAGTACACGGGCCGCACGCGCCGCATCGCGCGTGCCGCCGACTGCGGCCTCAAGCGCACCTACCTGCCCGACGAGATCCAGGCCATCCAGCGCCCGCTCGAGAACTACCTTTCGGATAAGGTTGTCGTGGCTGAGGAGCTCGAGGACGAACGCGCTGAACTGACGCGATGGTAAGCAGTTGTTGAGACTGAGCACTACCACCAGCGTCATGTGCGCGGCGGCATTCAAGCGGCTGAGACGCATCGGAGGAGGTTTTAGAGTGAAGAAAGAAGAACAAGAGAATGAAAATGCGAACGGACCTCTGCGATGGTTCTCTTCCCGTGCGATGATTGATTGGATTCCGGCCGTGGACCTCTCTCGATTGTAGCTCTTGGGTCCCGCGCGCACTTAAGAATGAAGACAAAAAGCAGAAAAACGATCACAATACATTCGCATTATGAGCCACACGCGCGTCGCTTCCTTCTCTTTGCTGGCTGGCAGGGCTGAGACGGAACGCAGCTCGCAGTTTCATTCGCCTATTTTCAGGTGCTCAGCGACTTCAGTGAGGCCATGCACGAGGCTCTGAGTAATACTTGCACTGGATCACAATCTTCTCGCCCACCGCAGTCGCGTCCCATGAGGGGCAGACCGTCGTCGGCCGCCGCCACCGCGCCCACCTACTCTCCGTACTCGGCTGCTGCTGCTGCCAAGAGATTCGACGAGTATGAAGAAGAGGAAAAGGAAGAAGTCCTGGTGGATAACGATGAGGAAGACTGCTCCGATGAGGATGCATTCGACGCTGGTGGTGATCGATTTCATGCAGCAAGGACGCAGCAGCAACCATCACAGCCTAAAGCAGACAGCAACAACCGCTCATTCCGACCATCGTCGGCCCCTCCTGTGCGAGCCAAGACGCTATTCAGTGAAGCTCACAGGCTTAATCGGTCCGGACCTGCCAGGAAGCACGCTGCCGCAGCCATGTCATCGACGTATCTGCGGCTCGCAGCTGAGAAGAAGAAGGCTCGTGACCTGGAGTTTGCGGTGCGTTTGCTAGAATGCTTTGTGTCGCAATGGAGCGTGTTCATGCGTCAGAACTGGACGTCAGATGGGCCTGGAGCGAGAGGAGCAGGAGTACCGGAAGAAGATCACGCTGAAAATCGTGCGTTAAAGTCTGGAACTAACAGATGCTTACAGCTGCTGACACCAATGCACCATCAGGACCAAGCGAACAAAATGTCGCTCCACGCAGGCAGCAAGCGCTTGTTCAGTCTGGCGCCGGTACGTATTCACGGGCTCCTTCCTATCCGCATGCGCATGCTCTTCATTCACGCTGCTGTTGATCTGCTGCGATAGGATCGCGAAGGAGACCACATGATCAAGGTCGTGGATCCGCCCATGGCGGACCGCTTCATCTCGGTCGAACTGTTTCATATCCTTTCAACTCTCCTTCATTCGTCCCCAGCCTGCATCCCTCGTTGCGCTCCTTAACTCTCTTCTCCTGCACTTCGCGAGTTTGAAAAGCTTGCGACAGTCTCACTTGGGCAGACCCACACCAGTAATAACAGCCAGAGCATCATCGGCAAGACCAATGCGAGCTCTGGGTCCAAGCAGCAGAATGCACCGCGTCGGTCCAAGGCAACATTAGGAGGTGTCGCCAGTCGCCTGAGCACATCAGCGGCGACTCGAGCCAGCATGAGCTGCTTGTTCGACTCGTCTCCGCCGAAGACACAGACCGGCGCCAAACGACTGGCTACTGTTAAGGCCACGAACCAGAGCCAGGTGCAGGAGGAGCTCAAGGGCGTGCTGGTCGACACCATCGCGCTATCCAAGGTGCTGCAGGACCAGCTGCATGAGCTCAAGCTCAAGGGCTGGAACTTCACCACACGTCAATAATGTCACATTCAGCGATGCTACCATGACCCACCTCAATACAAGAGCGTTTTCATACCGTAAACTGCGAGGAGCTCACAGCTGACACACGCAATGGCGGCCAGCAATACCAACGAGCAGCGCGCGGCGCGATATGTACACGAGCTAAACACCAGAGACAGGGAGAAGGACAAGAGCAAGATGTCATGCAGATGGTTCGTCGACCGCGCCTTCTATTGCGTCAGTACGTTGCACGATGCTCTATTCTGGGCTGTAGAAAGACTCACTTGACTGACTGCCTCTTATGGGCATGGCGTGGCAGCTCCGGGCAACCAGATGACGCATTTCTACCGCCAAGGGACAGTAGATGAGTGCAAGGGCACGTGGACCAACATGTATCACTGCTTCCGAGCGAGCATGATGGACGAAGACAAGCGAGTGGTGCGTTACTTTGGTCGGAACTAAAGCGATTGCTTGATATTGAAGAAGGCTGTGAATGCGTAGGAATACTTGAAGGATACACCTCTGGATCCAACGAAGCCGCCATACTCGGCGGGCGTGTGGGAAGAGAAGGAGACCCCGGGCTGGTAGATCAAAATGAAAACGCAAACAGCTTCGATGGCTGCGGCTTTAGATCATTGTCAGCGCGCTGGTTAGACGCAATGGAATCGAATACAGACACAGTCGTTCATTCTCCAACTCGCTCTCATGCTTTCTCTTTTAATTGACACATCCACGTTGCGCACATACAGGGAAACACCATCTTGAATCTATGCCTGTAACCACGCATCCATGCCCTCGAGGTCCGTTGGGAAGTCTGGAGGCAGCGTAATCTCGCCGTCGATGCCCGTGACCGGCAAGTTTTCCAGCGTCGAGTCCACGAGCGCATCCAAAGAATCCATCGCAGCAAACGCGTCGCTGCTGTGGGGGCGGAACTCGACCGGGTCTTCTCCCGCAGCAGGCGCTGCTGGAGTCGGCGACCCGGCGCTAAAGTTGGCCATGGAGAGCAAATCCAGTTCGTTCTCGATGTTTTGTGTGAGATCGAAGTCAAAGGCCGCGGTCGAGAGCGGCGGCAGGCCGGCGAACGACTTCTTGGACGTGTTCAGATGCGCATTCAGCAGCGTGTCGATGTCGCCCGTCTCCTCGTACTGATCAAACGCCAAGTGCAGCAGTGAATCGTCTGAGGCGATAAGCATAAGCTTCAGCGAGTCCTTCTGCTCCTTGCTGCAAAGCAGATGCGGTCACAGTCAGTCGTCGTATCATGTGGCCAAACCTGCCCAGCAGGGAACGCACCTGATCTTGCCGCTGGCCGCGAGTTTATTCACGAGCCAGAACTTGGACGAGAGACTGCGTCCGCGCTTGGCTTTGCGCGACGTTCCGGATGTCGACGCCGTGTTGTAGCTGCTTGTAGGCTTAATCATTGATGTCGGTGGGGCCGGTGCAAAGCTAACTGTGGGGTTCGAGGCCTCAAAGTCCGCCGGCACTTCAAAGTCGATGGAATCCACAATCTCGAGGAGATTCGGCGGAGGGTTGGACTCATCTGTGGCGCCGTTGCTGTTGAGCTCAAAGCCCTGGAGCGATAGCAGGTCGCCATCTCGGATGGACCGGTCCAATGCGCTCTTGCGAATCTAAAAGCACGACCATGAGCACTATGTTCCCTTCTTCCTCTCTCTAGTCACTTCGGCGCACGCCATGAAGAGATAAACAGGCTGTCACCACTTACCACGACGCCCTTCTCGCTCTTGGACTTGGTGGGATGCAGCAACACTTTGCAACTCTCGAGCACGCGCGCGTTCGGTTCATCGTCTGAGTTGGTGATGACCTGGTAGAAGTCGCTGAGCACGCCCGTCCACTCAAGCGGTCGCTGGAGACAAACGAGCGACGTGATGCTTGTCAGCGGGTTGAGCAGCAGCACGCGGATGACCTCCCCCATGGCGTTCTTCTTTCCTTTGACTGAGTCACGCAGTCACCCACCCTTCTGCTGATCGATGGACACGGAAGTAATATAAATAAAAAACCACGCACTTTTGCGTTCAGAACTGAGCTGTATATTCGAAAAATTTATAAAAAATGCCGGGGTGGCACAGTAGAACCAGATGTAGGTTGAGATAAAGACGGGCAGCGGCTTCAGATTGGACAGTCCAGCGGGTAAAAAGAAGAGCAACGATTCGGTATACCGGCTATACAGTGTCACAAATACTTGAAATAGCATATGCAGATCTGAGCTCAACGGGAAGGTTTCGGACGTAAAGAAAGCAGTTTACCCACTCTCCGTCAATAGGTCATGCGTAATTTTTTAGGAAAAATTACCTAATGTAGCAGAATCAGTATACTGTACAGTATACACAAAATCTATTCCAAACCCGATGAATCAGATTTTGCGGTACCCCTGGTACGATGTACCCCAAATGATTCAGTAGGACGGCAAGAGGCGTGGAGTTGGACTTGAATCGGACAAGAGCTGGCGTGCTCTGGCATCCAGCCAAGCGTGTCTTTGCGGCGCCAAGCCTCAGTATTCTGGTTTGTTTCGCGCCATTCGTCTACTGGCGCAGAGGAACCATGGCCATCACGACAACCGAAGCGAGTCCCCCGGATTCCCCACTGGCGGCAACAGCGATCAAGGCCAAGCAGCGCTACGCACGAGCACCGCATCTGTGGGCGTTGGGTGTAGGCGCCGTCGTGAGCGGCAACTTCTTTGGTTGGCAGGCCGCTCTAGCCGCAGGCTTTGACGGACTGCTCGTGACGCTCTCGGTGGTCACTGTGCTCTACGTGGTGCTGTCTTTCTCGATCGCGGAGCTGTCGACAATGCTGCCCACGGGCGGCGGGCCGTACGTGTTTGCGCTGCACGGCATGGGCCACTCAGCCGCGTTCTTTGCAGGACTCGCCGAGAGCTTGAAGGTCGTCGCGACCTGCGCCGTGGCCAATGTGGGCATCGGATCCTATCTAAACCAGCTCATCGGCTGCAGCAGCGCTTTTGGACCGCTCTGGTGGGCGATCCTGTACTGCGTCTTCGTGCTGCTCAACATCTCTGGAGTGCAAATGTCCTTTGGCATCCAGCTCGTGGCTACGCTGTTCTCCATCGTGCTGTTGCTGGTGTTCTACGTCGGCGCTGCCACACAGATCTCGTACGACGAATGGGTCGCGCAGCAGCACTGGCAGTTCCCTGATGGATTCGAAGGCGTCATCAAGGGCTTCTCGTTCACGCTCTGGTTCTACTTGGGCATTGAAGAGCTACCACTCGCAGTGGAAGAAACCATCGAGCCCAGCAAGAACATGCCGCTGGGCCTGCTCTCGTCCATCACGTTGCTCGTGGCGATCTCGTTCTGTACGGCCATCTTTAACTCCATGATCAGTCCCGGCGCTGCTCAAATGGCAGTGTCCACGTCGCCATTACTGGATGGCTACAAGTCGGTCTTCGGCGACAACAGCACGACCTCTGCGTTCACGTGGCTGCTCATTGTTGGGCTCATCTGCAGCTTCCACTCGTTCATCTTCTGCATGGGCAAGCTGCTGTTCGCCATCGCCCGCGACGGATACTTCCCCAGTATGCTCACGAATCTGCACTCGACACGCGGCACTCCGTACATGGCGCTGATCACGGGCGCTGGTATTGGCATGGTGGTTGCCACTGCACTGCACTACATTATTGGTGATACCCGACTGGGCTCGGTGCTCATCGATCTAGCGCTTTTGGGTGCTCTCACTTCGTATGCTTTCCAGCTCACGGCGTTCATTTGCTTACGAAGGAACGAACCGGATCGGGACCGGCCGTACCGGAGTCCGTTTGGGGCATCAGGAGCTGTGCTCGGCCTCGTGCTCTGCGTGTTCGCGTTCGGCACAATCATTTACATTGGTATCTCGGATACGGACTTTCTACTTTCGATCGTAGTCGCAGTGCTGGTTCTCGCTGTGGGTGCGGCGTATTTCTTCTACTCAGTCAAACCGAAGCAAGACGAACAGGAACTGGCAGCATCCATGCGAGAGAACCTGCTGCAAGAAGTCGAACAGGGTCACAGTAGTGGGGTCAAGGTGTAGCATTAGAATGCAGTAATGCAGAGCAAAAGCAAGGGTCGCTATGAGTCTGCAGTCTCCAGCGTAATCAGCCATCAGCTATGGTCATGACAGTGGAACCATGGATCCATCAAACAGGGGGCTTGTATTCAGGTCTGCTGACATTAATAATAGCATCCGTCCAGCAGCCAATCAACGCCCGCACTCCCGCTTAGGTTGCCACCAATACTGTATCTATAGAAATCAGGATCACTTTGACCCCAAGACCTCCATCTTCATTCTCAGAGAACGACCTTCATGGCGGAGAGCGCGTCTCCCCCCGCGGCTCCGGGACAGGAGGATCGCGTCACGGGCTCCAAGGCGCGTCTCTCGGCATCCTCCGCGGCCTCGGGCTTACTGGCGGCGCGTCTGCCGTCCTGGCGCGCGCTGCTTTACGTGAGCGCCGTGGTGCTCGTGCTGGAAATCGTGGTCATCCTGCTGGGCGTGCTCTGGCAGCTGCTGCTTGCAGGATGCTACGCGCTCGTACAGCTCGTGTTCCCGTCGCAGCAGGTGACCTGGTCCAAGATCTTGTGTGTGCTGGGTGGCATAGCGCTCTCGGTCTTTTACTGCGTGGAGCTGCGGCTCAGCCAGCCGGCACCGAGTCTACCGCCGCAGCGTGATCGCAATGGCTCTGCGAGTAACCAGTCGCAGCTGCCGCTGCGTTCGCCTCGCAAGCTCGTGGTCCACATCCCCGCTGGGCTAGCCAGGATCTCGCCCTTGCGTGAAGATCGGTCGCTCAGCGTGGACGCTGCATCAACGTCCTCAACACCACGATCGCCTTATGCGCAGAGCAGTGGTCGCGCTACTGTGCTCGAGGGCGAGTTCCCACAACTCACGTTAATCGATGACGGCGGGCGGCTGGGCACGTCCGCCTGGAGCCTCACGCACCGGTCCTGGTGTGTCAACAGCGCGCACCCGATCGCGTTCGAGAACGAGTTCTTCCAGGGCCAGTTCCTGCTCATGGTGCGCGAGCAAGCCCCGGCCAGCGAGTTCGCTAAGCCCACGATCTGGAACCGGTTATTCGAGCGCAAGCCGCAGCTTCTGTGGATGCAAGTGCAGGGACGATTCAAGCGCGCGCCGCCTCCCGGAGCACGGTGCTTTATCGCCATGGAGCTGCCGTCGAGCGACTTTTCCATCAGCTACTGGGCGCGCCAGGCGCTGGAGGCGGCCATTGCCATCACGAGACTGTTCATGCCCAGTCTTCACATCGCCTTTGCTGACGAGGAGCTCGAGACCACGCCGCCAGAGGACGATGAGCTGCCGCATGTGGCCTTCCCGCTGTATCAGGCTGTGGACGAGATGATCGTGACCTCGTTCCCGGATGGTCAAGACAAGGCGCCAGTGCTCGGCCAGACCGCGAGCTTTGGCGAGACACCAGAGCAGAAAGCGGCTCGGCAGCATGTGCCCCCGGGCCAAGAGTGCTTCACCACGGGCTCGCTCTACTCGTTCCAGTTCCACACCAAGTACTTGGATTTGCCCAACTGGAAGCTGGTCAATCTGCCGGGGCTTCCTGACCTCTCGCTCGACTCGATCTGCGGCCACCAGCCCATCCGCATGGCCGCCTACATGATCACGGCGCCGCAGGACCCGGCCGTGGAGCTCCAGCCGTCGCCGCATTCGCCCTTCGAGACCCACGCGCGTGCAATCAAGAAGTACCTCTTTGGCTTTTCGCTGCACTACCAGAAGAAGAAGAGCAGTGGTGTGGTCGGATCGTTGCACGTCTCGATCCCGCCACTGCTCTCGAGTCGCAGTGACAGCAGCAGCAACGGCTCGCCTGCTTCGCTTTCGCAGACGTCGTCGCTTCGTCTGGGCTCCCCCTTTGTGGACTTGCGACCCACAGCCACATCGGCCCAGTATCCGTACCGAGCTGAGGACCTGGACCGCATGAAATTTGAGCTGGCCATGTGGGTGGAGCGCGTGGACCCCGTGGCTGGTAAGCGCAAGATCGCATACCTGCTCACGGCCGAGGAGCAGCTGAACGACACTCGCCAGCCTGCTGCTGTGCAAATCCGCAAACACGTGGTCGTGCGCAGCGCTGCGACCATGAAGACGGCGCTGCTTCTTCTCAAGGACGACAATGCTGACGAGAATAGTGTCACCAGCCCCATGTCGCCTGGCGTGTTCAAGCGGCTACACGTGGAATCGCGCGAGTATCTGTACTCGCAGATCGACCAGGAGACGGAGCTGGTGGCACGAGCACTGCAACGGATCGCTGCTTCGCCCACACTTCATGGAGAGGAGACGTACGGCTGCTCGGAGCATCTGCAGCAACGCTCGAGCACGCTGGACCAGCTGCAGAAGGCCGTGCTGTTCCACTGCCTGACGTCTCCTGCCAAGCTGCCCTGCCACCGGTCGTACCAGGAAATTGGTGTGCAGTGGCCAGCATCCAAGCGCAACGAGATGCGCATCATCTGGGAGCAAGGCATTTATCGCAATCTCTTCTCGTCGCGGTTCTTGCGACAGGAGTGGCTCACGGTCACGGAGACCGAGCTGCTCTTCTTCCGGTCATACTCGGTCAAGCCGTGCAAGGCGATCCTACTGTCTGACGTGCTGCGCGTACAGGGCGTGAACAACTGCGTGCCCGAGCTCAACGGCGAGGGTGGAGGCCAGGATCCGTACTCCATGATCGAGCGAACTTCCACGGCCGCGACCAATCGCTGGTTCTGCGTCCAAGTGCATCTCGTGGGCGAGATCGTGAGCTTCTTCGTGGAGAGCGAAACAGTACGCCAGCAGTGCATCTCGTCGCTGAACGAGCTCATGCATCATCGCACCTGCCCGCCTACAAGAGACATCGAGCGCGAGTCGACGCCCGTGCGACTAAACCAGCGCAGTCTGCTTTGTATGAAGACCCAGACACTCTCACTGCACGACGATATCGCGAGTCGACTGCCGTTGCGCTCGCCCACGACTCCAAGAAGCCCATGTGAGACGCCCAGCATGCCAGCACCGGACTCGCCGTTCACTTGTGTTCAGCAAGCACTGAGCCAAGCGCTCCAGGTGCATGCAACTCACCCGGACCAGCGCACGCCCAGCGACTTGCTGATCGTGCTGGATGCAGTCGAGTCCATCAATGACATCGATTTGCTGGATAAGTCCCAATGGAACGACGACCACGACGAGAAGCACGCATTCCTGCTGAACCTGTACCACTTGCTGTTTATCCACGCGTCTCTCGTGTTCGGCCTGCCACGCACGCAATCGGAGCGCAAGAAGATGCAGACAATCCCGTTCTTCCTGCTCGGCAATCGCGATTTCCCAGACCGACAAGTTCGCGTCACGCTGGACGCCCTCAAGAACGCACTGCATCTCGCTCGCGTGTCACCTGCTTTTTACTGCACGAGCCATTGGACGTCGACCTTGACGTGCACGAGCAACAGCGACAACGCGGCTCCAGGCTCTTCGAATGGCTCGTTCTCGTCGCTGCCAGGCCATCTTGTGCTGGATCATGGCGACTACCGCTCACACTTTGCGCTCCAGTTAAACTGCAATCCGGCGATCGCGAACGTCATGCGCGTGTACCACAGTGACCGCCTGCAGCTGAGCGAGGAGCTGAATCAGACCTGCGCCGAGTACTTGGCGCACGAGCTTTGGATCGACGGCCAGGAGCGCGTGATCTACTTGCCCAAGGTGTGCGAGTGGTACCAGGACGACTTCGACGCGGATAGATCGGTGCGTCAGAGCACGATGACCTTGAGTAGTAGCGCTAGCACTGCTGCGCGATACGGCTCATGGTCCTTCGTCTGTCTGCAGTTGCTACTCAACCTCATGAACGACGAGCAGCACGATCTGGTACAGCACATGCTGCTGGGCGCTGGAGACGAGTCGCAGATCCGGTACAACTGCTTTTGGACGCAGGACACCGGCAACAATAGCAACGCCAGCAGGAACACGGTGCCCACACCGGCTCCATTATCGGTGTCCACACGCAGTCAGAGCGCCTCGAGCTTCTTCCAGTCCTTCTTCTGATCTGCCCTATAGACCACTGTATGCAATCTGTATGATATCTAAGCCGAAAATGAATGCGCAAACAACCAAATGGGTACATTTTTTGCAGTTTAAGATACAGCTTTTGCTCAGATCTTGCTGGACGCGTCACTGAGCAGGTTCTCGCGGATGGCGCGCGCTGTGTCGAGCGAGCCCAGATTGGGCTGCACGCTCTTGAGAAAGTACATGAGCCCGAAGGCGAAGTAGATCAGCGCGGCCACGATGGACGCGAGGAAGTCGTAGCTCGAGGCGCCACTATAGATGATGGAAAAGAGGCAGATCGAGCAGAGCACGAGGCAGCCAAAGGCACCAGGCACGCCAAACGGGCTGCGGTACGGACGGGCGCGCTTCGGCTCCAGAATCCGCATGCGGATGAACGCCGTGAGCTGGAATGCGTACGACACCAGAGCTCCAATGAGCGCTAGATTGATCAGCACTGAGCCCAGACGCGTGTCGCCAATGATGTAGTGCAGCGCGACAGCCAGCACGAGGCCAGAGACGCTGCCCGTGATGAGTGCCACGTAGGCAGTGCCGCGCGTCGGGTGCACAGAAGTGAGCACGCGAGGTAGGAAGCCGTCACGCGCGATGGCGAACAGCAGCTTGCCCATGCAGAACACGAACGAGTGGAAGCTGCAGATGAGACCGACAATGAGCAGCCACGTGAAGCCCGAGGTCGTACTGTTGTCGCCAAACACCGACTTGTAGCCGTCCAGCAGCGGCGACGTCGAGGCCGCGATCTCCGCAGCACCAGGACTGATCATGGAGTTAAAGATCGTCGTACAGAAGGAGAGCACGACGAGTGTGGCGATGGACGAGACCAGACCGATGGGCATGTTCTTGGCCGGCTCGATGGTTTCTTCAACAGCCAGCGGCAGTTCCTCAATGCCCAAGTAGAACCAGAGCGAGAAGGACAAGCCCTTGATGGCGCCGTCCCAGCCATTGGGGTACTTCATGTCCTGGGCCACGACCCACTGGTCGTACGAGATGTTGGGGATGGCCGCGATGTAGAAGATCAGCAGCAGCAGCACCGAGAGCAGCGTGGCCACAAGCTGGATGCGGAACGACATCTCGACGCCCAGCACGTTGAGCGCCACGAAGACCACGTAGAAGATGGCCCACCAGAGCGGGCCCAGCGAGTCGTCTGTGCCCATGAGCTGGTTCAGGTACGAACCGATGCCGACGACCACCACGGCGCAGGTCGTGATGACCTTGAGCGCCTCAGCGAGACCAGCGAAGAAGGCTGCACGCGGGCCGATGCCGTGCAGCGCGAACACGTACGGACCGCCGCCCGTAGGCAACATCGTGGACAGCTCAGCGATCGAGAACGCGAGCAGCACATAGAGCACAGTCACGAGCGACAAGATGATGAGCAGACCGTTGAATCCGGCGATCAAAGCAGACTGCCAGCCGAAGAAGTCGCCTGAGACGACGGCGCCCACGCCCAAGGCCCAGAGGTGCGGCGCCTTGGCGTAGCGGTGCGGGGCGTCAGCCATGGAGGACGGGACAGGAGATGGAGCCTTGGAGAGAAGCCGCGTGAGCTCCGGCCGGTCGATGGGATTGTGAGCAGATCCGGTTGCGGCCATGTCTTGTCTTCTTGGGTTCTTTTTTGCGCATCCTCAATTTAAAACATGAAATTGAACGCAAGAGAAGCAAAAAGGTGATGGTTTAGATGATGATCGGACATTACGTGCACCAAGATACAAACAATTTGTATGATGAGGCGCATAGTGAGGATGCACGTTTTGGCAGTTGGAGAAGGCAAGCACACCAGGATGGGGTGTGGTAAGCTTGAGTCTTGATCTATTTCGTTGCAACGTGAGCTGTTAATCACTCGACTGGCTTATGGAAGATCGCACCTTGTTTTGCATTTGGCTTCGGTTAAAAAACGCTTGTGAACAGTGAAAGTGAGTCCTGAATGCACCTTGTTCTGTGAACGAGTCAACCCACTCCAACACTGGTCAGTAAACATACCAGTGACACTCTTGACCAGAGACCCAACCGTTTCTCACAATCACCGTCCAATCGATAGTTTCCACCTCTGCGAGCAATACATGTACTGTTCAGTACGTTCATTCACACAGACAACACACCTCATTTATAAGTGAGCATCTTGCGTTGTTGTGCATTTCCGTTGCTGAGGGTCAGTACGGACATCGGGTACATTTTTCATGTTGATTATGGAGCAACCCAGCCCCAACGCATTCACCACTGACAACGATACTGTAGCCAAATCACACAGTTCATTGGCCAAGTGGGGCGTGAACACCTGAACACCACGCGAATGACCTAGATGGGACGGTGTTAGGAAACAGTGCTGCATCCACATTACTAAATGCTGGTGCAATAAATGGCAAAATACCATTTATGGGTACGCACCCGCCACTTCGAGATGTGCTAAAACCACGTTCATGCTTCTCTAAATCGCCACCACAACAGCTTCTTTCAAAACTGGCCGCGTGAAGAGAATTCTGATGGTTCCCACTCATCTCGCAAACAGTGCAGAAACTGGGATCGCAATCTGTACGGACAAACGACACAAGTGTGATGGCACAAAATTCGAGAATGAAGCACCGATTGTACGGACAAAACCCATGGGCGGGCTGCTTTTTACGCGATACATACGCAGTACTCCTGCTTGGCACAGAGTCTTTGTCTATAGGTTGACTTGGCAAGCTTAGATCTTGTTGCTGAGCAGATCCTCACGGATGTCCTTGATCGCCTCAACATCGCCGAGCGACGGCAGCACGCTCTTGAAGAAGTACACAGCACCGATGCCGAACACAAGCGCAGCACCGATGATAGACCAGAGGAAGTCCGAGTCGGACGCTCCGCTGTAAATAATGCCAAACATCGAGACTCCGCACAACAGAAGCGCAATGACAGCTCCAGGCACACCGAACGGGCTGCGGTACGGGCGTTCGCGTTCAGGCTCGACAACACGAAGGCGGATGAAGGCCGTGAGCTGGAAACCGTACGAGATCAAAGCGCCAATGAGGGTCATGTTAATGAGCACCGAGCCGAGACGCAGGTCACCGATGATGTAGTGGAGAGCGACAGCAACGACGTAGCCGATCAAGCTGCCAGTGATCAGAGCGACATGAGCCGTGCCACGGGTGGGGTGGGTCTTGGTGAGGAACTTGGGCAGGAACCCATCACGCGCAATAGCGAACAGAAGCTTGCTCATGCAGAAGATGAACGAGTGGAAACTCGAGATGAGACCGACAATGGTGATCCACGTGAATCCAGCAGTGGTGTTGGTATCACCAAAGACCGACTTGTAACCATCGAGCAAAGGCGTGACAGAGTTGTAGATCTCGTACGCACCGGGGCTGATCATCGAGTTGAACACCGCCGTGCCGAAGGCGAGCAACACAAGCGTGATCATGGACGACACAAGGCCACGAGGCATATTCTTCACCGGGTCGATAGTCTCTTCCACAGCCAGAGGCAGCTCTTCAATGCCGAGGTAGAACCAGAGCGTGAACGAGATACCACGAATGGCGCCATCCCAGCCGCCTTCGTTGTTGTACTTCCAGTCCTGAGCGACGACCCATTCGTCGTACGAGATGTTGAACATGGCGCCGACGAAGAAGATGATCAACATGAGCACCGAGACCAACGTGGCGACAAGCTGAATGCGGAACGACATCTCGACGCCCATGACGTTCAGGCCGACAAACAAGATGTAGAACAAAGCCCACCACATGGGGCCCAAGTTGTCGCTCGTGCCGAGAAGAACTGTCAGGTACGAAGCGATACCGGTATTCGCAACGGCGCAGGTGGTCACAACCTTGAGGCATTCAGCGAGACCAGCGAAGAAAGCGGACTTGCGACCGATACCGTGAAGCGCAAACACGTAGGGACCACCGCCTGTGGGCAGCATGGACGACAACTCTGCGATCGAAAAGGCGAGGAAGACGTACATCACGGTAACGATGGACAGGATGATCAGCATGCCGTCGAAACCGGCGATCAGAGCGGCCTGCCATCCGTAGAAGTCGCCACTGATGACAGCACCGACACCGAGAGCCCAGAGGTGCGGAGCCTTAGCGTAGCGGTGCGGGCCGCCTTCGTTTGGCGTGGAAACCATTTCCGCCATAAGTGATTCTGGAAGCGGATCGAAGAAGGTTGTTTCGTAAGCTTCTTGGTCGCTTGTTGACTGGAACGCCAAAAAGGAAATGAACTTTGGGAAGAAGGACGATCGGGGGCTGCTGATGTGGGCGGGACCGATCCGCTGTCTGTGAGGGAGAGTGGATGCGCAAGGGGCTCATCCCCCACACTTTCTTTCTCTATTGTCTGTTGTCCAAGCTCAGTTCAGGTTGACGGATTCGATCCTGGAGAGGTGAACAGATGGTGAAGGATGAGAGAGACGGACCCGGATCATGGCGGATCGGCCAGCTGCAGCTTCCCATCCGCCTAATTCGCGGATCCGCTTCTCGGGATTGGCGGATTCATATTCCTTAATGCAGCTGATTGGTGGATCTGTGCTCTTAGAAATTCAAGAGCTGCATCAGAAGAAGGGTTAGGCTCGTTCGACAAGGGTTTTCGGCTTTTGCAGCGCCCTTCTCATAGTGTCCTGAACAATTCACTTCAGCTTTGTATGCCTTCAGTTTTGACCTCGTTGTGGTTTGGGAGTGAGGAGCTCAAGGGCCCATCTTTATGAAGGCGCAAAACCTGTCACGACCCAAACACCTTTCGATGATGGGCGCAAGAGTCGACAAAGCTAAATCAAACGCTCTAATTTGTCCGTTGTTGCAGCAAGTCTTTTGGTCGTCTGAACCCTTATTTCAGCAGTTGGCAAGCCAACCGTGCCGCTGATGGGCCGTATCCATGTCTAGAGTCGCTCTTCTACGTCGAAATTCCGAGTTAAACGCTTGAACCCGCACAGCTCCTGCATAAAAACTCGTCATTTTTGCTGCGAGCGTACGGGGAGCGAGCGTACGGGGAGCGAGCGTCCGACTTCTATCCACACAAAGAATGATCGTCTCAGAATCCTGATTGCTTCACTGTGATTGGATACCTCGCAGCTGTCGACAGATGCTGATTGGCTAGATATAATACTGAGTTGTTTTTGCCAACGGATTCTTATTTTCAGCAGCAAATCCTTTTTGCGCATCAAACACACGATTACTGTAGAACTCTGGAGTACACCGCCCTTTGTGGCTGCCGAGTGCGCTCGCTGTGCTCTACAGTGTATACATATATGTGAATGCAAGTTCACCCGCACAATACAACCCTCACTAATTATCTTTGGTAGTGTAAATCATCATTAGTCTGCTCGAGCTGTAGAGGTGCATGTCTTTCGCTGAGTCCAGTCGCGCGAAAAGTATAAGATGTCCATCTCCAAAAAATACATACACCTTCCATCACCCTGCGTATCAAACGCGCAGGAAATGTACCAAACCTTCTCCCTTCCGACAGGACAACAGATACAGATGTGTGATTGCGTCCATGTCGTAGCTTTCACATCCTACTTAGGCGATCTTGGACAGTCGCACACTGTATGCTTAGCATAACCCACCCTGTTCAGTGGTCTTAGACTCTGAACCTTATGACTACAGTCGACAAATGTTTGTGAAGTTGGTACCTATGTACGGCTCGACGTCATCAGGAAAAAAATATATATCGTTGGATGTCACCAATGCGGCCAGCAATACTCGTTGCCAACAACATGCGTTACTATTTAGTACAGGTCAATGAGGCTTCTGCAGCGCGACCATCTGCGTTCAACCTGTTGTTGTTGTGATTAGAGATTGCGCAGGCGCTTAATAAAGACTCTGTGCTTTCATGACTCTCTGCGCATCAATTTGCACAGTTGGACGTGCTGTTTAATTTTATGGGAATGTACACGCTCACCATGATGCGGTTAGAAAAACATTTCACGCCCTTTCAAGACACTGAATGAGACACAACGTAGGTACAGTAACTGCAGAGAGAGTGGGGACTGCTCTGCCCGCATACTTGCAGTACCGTTTTGGTGACGTGAAGCCAACACGATGTGCGTGCACTCTTGCGTGGCACAGAACGAGTCAGGTGGTTCAAAATCTGTTTGTACGTTTACTTTCTTGATTTCAGCATGTCTCTTGAACTGCGTAGTGTCGCATACAGTATTAATATCTTGAAAGGGCGTGACATGGTTTCTTGCAACATCATGGTGAGGTGTACATTCCCATAAAATTAAGCGACAGCATAGTGTGTTTATACTCTTAATTAAGCGCATGCGCAATCTCTAAAAGACTCGCTGCTCTCTCTCACTACAGTACTGTATACGCACACCGCCGTCAGATCAATGGCGCATTTGCATTTTACATCAACAATTTCAGTTTTGAAAAAATGCATTCGAGCATAGTGCACACAAGATATTGGAATGTATTAACATGAGTTTCTCGTCTTCCTCGCCATACGGCTTTTCATGATAACAACATACGACGCTGGGCTTAGAGACTTTAGCTGCTGGTCGTGTTCTTCACGTAGTAGATCGTGTCCTGGAACTCTGGGTCGCAGAACGGGAAAGCCACGCCATCGTCTTCCGGGTCCACCAAGGCCACGAACGACGTGTACGACACGTAACAGCCCAGAACCGTGCAGATCACCACCACTGTGATGGCCGGGATCTTCTCGTACATCGGGATGGACGCCCAGCACTGCTTCAGGTAGAAGATGATCGGTAGCAGGATGCACGACACCGTAATGCACGATGCGCCGATAAAATCGAGCAGGTCCAGAAAGTGGTCCTTCAGCACGATGGCTAGCACCACCAGCAGGATAATCACGATCAGACGCAGCAGAATGTAGCGCAGCACGTTCTTGCCACGGTATTCCTTGAGCTCTTCGTCGTATTCAAGCGACTCCTTCTCGATGTCAGCCATGGAGACGACCGACATCTTGGAGAATCGAACCTTCTCCTCCACGCTGGCACCCACACCTTCAATGCCCGGAGTCTCGACAGCGTCGTAGTTTAGAGCCTCAATGTCGTCTGACTTGGACTTGTGCATGCCGAGAATGAGACGCTCGAGCATGTAGAAGGCAGGCGCAGCAATGACCGAGAAAGCGATCGTGATGTGCAGCTGCATGAGCAGGTAAGCCATGACAACGCTGCCCCAGTTAGGAGAAAAGCCCAGAGCGCTCAGACCGGTGTCGGCGTCCGGGTAGATGGAGAAGAGCAGATTACCGGCGATCTGGCAACCCACAGCCGAGTAGCCTGACACGGCCAGAGCGAAGAACAGGCACGAGATGAAACCCACCGTCACACCCACCACGCGAGGCATGCGCGTGGGATCTGAGTGCTGACGTTGCAGTGCAGGGATAACAATACCGGCGCCGTAAGCGAGCGACAGGTTGCCGAACGCGACCGCGACCTGCTTGAACGAAAGGTTTGGCTTGGGCACTGAGCCGTGGCCAGACATGTTGTGCAACAGCACTGCGACACCGATGACATCAGCCAGGATCGTTCCTAGGCAGCCGGCAAGGGCAGCCATTGCGCCTTCTTTGAGCGTGGGTGTGAGGCACACCGGCGTCACAAGAATTGCCATGAAGATGATCCATGACACCTGGCTGAAAGCACCTGGGAACAGATCGCCAAGAATCGTGCCACCCAGGACAAAGTAAGCGCACGGGATCAACAGACAGTTACCCATCTGCGAGATCACGGCCAGATAGCGGCCCCAGGTGCCGAGAGACCATTCGCCGAGGTCACCAAAGGTCTTGACGCTCTTGGGAGCCACGAGCATGACCTTGGAGCAAACGATCGACGCGTAGATGTTGGCGAACGCCATGAACACCATGGCACACACAGCGATGACGGGACCGGCACGAGAGAAGTTGGCCGGCATACCAAGGGTACCGACGCCATAGACGCAGCAGAAGAGGTTGAAGGCGATCTTGTAGTCCTCAAGCGTGAAGAACGGTTTCTTGCCCATGGTCGTTTCTGGTGGTTGACTTGAGAGATAGAAGGCAAATCCAGGAATGAGACTTTGTGGAGACGGCCGGACCGACCGGCGGATAAGTCGCGTATGTAGGTGAAGAGGTGACAGCCGTGGCAGAAGGGATTTGAAGAAGCGGAGCTGGTCGCGACGCAATGATCCTTATGTCAGCTGGGGTGCAATCGTGGATGCGCGGTGCTGCCACTGTATGATGGGCACAGAGAACGGACATTAAAATAATCCGAGATTAAGATGCTGGTGCGATTTTGATAAATTTGCGAAGATTAAAAAATGGAGCATGGCACTTAAAAGATGCGGGATAACGCATTGATGATGTAGTTGATTTTAAAGAGAGGTTACAGCATTTTATAATGGAATGGAAAGTGCGCATAAGATTCAGGGTACGTCTACACGTATAATTGCTGCCAGAATAGAATGGAGGTTTGGAAGTCTGCAAAACATCGACTTTAAATTGTTTGCCAATGTCAGAGGGTGAGGCAGATTGGTTCGCACGCACGATGTGCAATTTTACATCAGCCGATTGATTCATAGGGCTGCTGCGTTTACCGGTGACGCGCAGTGCGCTGGCATTGTCTGTTGCCATTTGTTTGGCATCTGGGATATATTCCAGCAGCGAATTGGAGCCAGCTGAAATGTTGTGCTCCATATTGATTGGTACAGAGAAAGGAGCGTACGGTACTGCACAGATGATGCACGCATGATCATCTGACAGAGGGATCCCTCAGCTGGGAAATGCACATCCTTACGCGTGGGACTTGAGTGGATGGGTGGATTCCTACTGATGGTGGGGTGGATTCTGCTCTCTCCTATTTACTGTATTACATACAGTACAGAACGGATTGCATTCAGCAGTGGCCTATTGTATGGAAGCAATAGACGCGGCCTGGATGAGCACGATGGACATAACGAGTCAAGCTCGTCACAGCAATATCTGAAGTAACGAAGAGACTAAGCATGGCACTGGAGCTGGCTGTGACGCTTGAAGCTCAAACGACTGCTGCTTGTCCTGCGAGCGTACGCAAAACTATTAATATAAAAATATACCTGCGAGCGTACACACACAAAGCTTTGTTGGACTCCTTTTACTCCGGCTTTAGGCTGCGAGCGTACACAAGCTGCGAGCGTACGGCGTGGGAGCGTACGCCGATCCGATTCTTTTTGCTGTGAGTGCACCTATTTTTGTCCGAACACTTGACGTCATCATTTCACCAGCGTTTTGTAATGAACGATACTGGCCTTATACCGGTATGACTCTTGAAGTTGCAGAAGAGAGAGGCGCATAAAAATCGCGCCTTGTCCGGACAATTAAAGAGCTTGGATGAACATCCTTCAACCTAAATCTTGGATTCTATACGAGCTATAAGTTATTCTGACTCTCGAGTGTGAGTTTCGAAGCATCGCACGCTTAAAATTTACTCAATTCTTGCGAATGATAGGTGAAGATTTGAGGCATCGTTACAATAATCTTGTGCTCGCCGAAATTCGCGACAAGCGCGCCATCTCAGCTTGCGAATCAGAAGTCACCGGTTAAAACTTAAGCGCTGACCGAGATGCAACTATATGACTTTTACTATACATGACAATGAAAGCCGACACATATACTAAAGCAAGCACACCATTCACGACAATAATGCGCCAATGCTGTCAGTGTAATTCCCGCAGGAAGATGCAAATCTGTCAGGTCGACCGCCTCTCTCGAGTTGCGTCAATGGTCTGAGGAGTTCTGATACAAAAATTCAGCATGGATAGAAAGAGCGACCAGCTCCAAAATGGATCGAACAACGTGGTTCGATGCCAATTCCCACATTATGGGTAATATTGACCCATGTATTTGTGTTGCTGATCGAGAGGCGCCGACTCCATGTAATAATCTTTCAAAATCACTGGGAGGTGGCAGAAATGGACGCATTATGCAGCAGAATGGACGCCTTGGCCTTATACACTGCAGCCGCTTGAGTCTGCGCACTCTTTTCCAGCAGGCTGGCAACCTGTAGAAGCAACTCGGCGTGATCCGGTGTGCAAGCTAAGCGCAAAGCGCGATCAAGTGCCTGGGCCGCCAGGTCGTGGCGTTGGCGGTCCAGCTCTAGCAACGCCATGTTGATCTCCAGGTCGGGACGATCTGGGAAGAGCGCGATGGCTTTCATCAGCACCTGATAGGACTCGTCGTGTCGATTCATGGACCGTAAACATACAGCGATCATGCTATAGACTGCCACCTCGTCCATGAGCAGCTCGTTGGTGTCGATGTTCCGTTGTCGGACAAACGTGTTGGCCCGCAGCGTGGCCTTAAAGAGTCTATAAGCCAGCCACGGTCAGTGTCACGATCCTTTGCAAAGCAGAACTGAAGGAACGTACATCAGCGCAAGCTCCGGGTCCTGCGAGTGGAAGGCGATGGATCCACGATTGTAGTAATGCATGGGGTACATGGAGTTTAGCGCAATGGCACGGTCCAGGAATTGCGCAGCGCTGGCCATAGTCGGACTCTTTAGGAGCTGCTCAAGCGAATACCCGGTATGCTCTGCAGTCCAGGACTCGAACAGGTGCGCTCCTAGATAGCCAAGGCTCTGAGCAAACACAACGCGGTCAGTCGTGTTGTTGAGATGCGTCATATTTGCTGGATCGACGTACTCCGATGTGCGTTGGGTCGACCGCCGTGGCCTTAAGCAGATGTCGCACTGTGAACAGCGCATCGCTGGTGTTGACGTTGGCTCGGTTCCAATAGCCGATTCCGAGGTTCATGTGGCCATTGATCTGCTGTGGAAGGAGATTTACGGCCACGCGCAGGACATTGATCGCATGCTGCGGGTTTCGTCTGAGGTTGGTCTTGCCTACGTTCGTAAGCACTTTCACATTCGCTGGTGCGACACTGAGCGCTGCCTCAAAGAGCGAGTCGTCGGACTTCCAGTCGGCGTTGCGGGTCTGGCTTCTGTACCAACAGCACATAAGAAGCAGACTGCATGCGACCAGGATCAAGCGGCTTGCCACACGACACACTCGTTGGCTCTTGAGATTCGTACTCGCGCTTGTTTGAGAGAGGTGGCAAACCTGCAGCGCATGACTCACAATGAGCCCCACGAGCAAGCAGAAGCCGACACTCGGGAAGTAGAGCAGCCGCTCGGCGACGATTGTGCCCACTGGAAAGAACACATTGGACGCTGGAATGAATGGGATCGCGCCAAAGGCGATGCAAACCAGCAATGGGGAGTGCGCGCGAGAGCGTATACCCATGGCGATTCCTATCGCGACGGTCACATACGCAGCAGCCGTAAAGAGATTGCGAGAGTCCGAGACACTGGTGATGTGCGGAATTGTGTTGAAGCCGTAGTCGAAGCTGAGCCATCGAGGCCAGAGCAGTTTCCATAGGTACCACGCATGGATATGCGCGTACGACAGCCATCGAGTCAACCGATCGTCTGCGTTGGCCACACTGTTGGCCAGAATGTTCCACTGCATCTGCCGGTGCTCTCCGTTGTGTTGCACGCGCATTAGAGCCAGACTCACTGTGAAGGCGCACAGTAGAAGCGAGCGCTTAATGAGACTGTGCGTGTCTGCTTTGAGTGCTGCTGCTGATGTGATGAGGTCATAGACCAAGAACAAGCCGAAGGCTGTGAAGCCGAGCTCCTTGCACAGGCTGGCTAAACAACGCACACGCTCAGTTCGTAAACAGCCATGGGAACTTGTAGCAGCGACATACCGATCACTGCGGTCAGCAAACTCAGCGCAAACGCGCTCCATCGAATGGCAGGCGATCTCGAACTGCTAGCTGCAAGGGTATAGGAGAGAAAGCCCATTAGGGAGAACGCTGTGCAGAGCAGATCGGCTCGCCCCACGACGCTAGCAACAGCGTCGCAGTGGATCGGATGCACTGCGAACAGAAAGCCCGCGACTGTCGCCATGGTTCTGCTGCTGCTCATATCGGATCGTCCGCCGTATTGGGCGGAGAGGGCGAGGCCAGTGTACCAAACGAGCACCGAGCACACTGTGTGAGCGACCGTGTTAACCACATGGAAGTCGCGTGGCTCGAGTCCGTTCCACCAGTGATTCAGACGGAACGTGAGCACTGTGAGCGGCCGGAAGCTCTTGTGGCTCGCGTGGGACTCGATGTCTGCGCCCCAAAAGTCGTGCCACCAGAGCGCCGAGAGCGAACTTCCAGCGCCAGCCACTACATCTGCGTTGGTCAGTACGGCCGCTTGGTCGTCCCACACGAATCCGTTGTCGTGTGCGTTCCAGGACGTGGCCATCGCCGCTGCAGCCACAGCGCAACCAGTCGCCCAGTGCCTCATGAGCTCTTGATTGGCATCAATGCCGAAAGACGTCGGTACATTCAGATTCGTACCTTTGCAGATAGCCAAGGTAGCAGGTAAAGATCGTTTCCTTCTGATTGGTTATAAATTGTAGTCCGGGGTATGAAAACAAACATATACTCCGGAGTAAATGTTTTCAAGGTTAGGTTTGTAGGTTTGAATGTCATGCTTATAGACAGGTTTAACGTGACAGTGACGCATGCTGCTCTGCTGCCAGCACTCGAAGTCTCTCTGTGCTGACAGCAGCAGAATCATAGTCATTTTGGTTCGATAGTAGTGTCATGGCCTTTTCAGAGAACGTCGCGGCGCTTGAGTACTGCAGCTGTCTTTCCAGTAGACGTGAAGCTGCCAGCAGGACGGAGCCGTGGTCGCTTGAGTTGGCCAAGTCCAGAGCCTGCTGCAGATACCGCACTGCCAGTTCGCTCTCGTCCTGATGGATGTACATCAGCGCCAGATCAATGCACGGCTCCAAGCGGTCTGGGAAAAGCGCAATCGTCCGCGTGAAGATCGCCACAGCCTCATCGAATCGCCCTAGATTCCACAGTGCGTCGGCCATGAGCGAGTAAATGGTCGCCTCGTCCACCAACATCTTGGCCGTGTTGATATTGCGATAGAGAACCAATTCGTTCACGCGCAATGTCTGTTGAGCAAACCTGTGACACGTCGAGCGTTAGAGCCTGCCAGCATGAGCAGTCTGTTGGATTGGAAACGTACTCGAGAGCTCGCTCAAAGTCGCCAGCGTGGAAAGCCACGATACCACGCATCAGATACGGCAGCGGATACATAGACTTCTGCCTTGTGGCATCGTCCAGATACTGCTCAGCAGCGCCGACTGTGGGGCTGCCTAGATACTCCTCCAATTTGTATGTTGGATGCTCGCTCTGCCAGAAGTGATGCATCTGTCCGCCCAGCGCGCCCATGGTCTGTATCGTAGCCACGTAAGCACGAACCACATACCATAGCGATATACATCATGTGATCACGTACTCGAACGCTCATCGGATCAAACGCCAATGCCTTATGGAAATGGCGGATGGCAAACAGAGTGTTCTCTTGGAACATATTCGCGACGCCCAGATTGATGTGGCAGTCCACGTGGTCCGGTAGCACATTGATACCGATACGCAGGATCTCCATGCCACGCTCAGGTTCAGTGTGCAGCGCGTTGCTACCGACATTCGCGAGTACTTTGATGTTCGTGGGCGTGACGTGGAGTGCAGCTTCATACAGCGACGCGTCGGTTTTCCACTCCGCATTACGCACTTGACTCTTGTACCAGGCGCAGATGAGCAGAACGCTGCACGAGCTGAGGATCAAACGGCGGAGCCATCGATAGAACTGTTTCGCATACGTGGACGCGGTATTGCTGTTCTCTGCTGCGGCACACACTTGTAGTGCTTGGCCCAGGATGTAGCCCATGAGCAGACAAAAGCCGATGCTAGGGTAGTACAGCAGGCGCTCAGCCACGATCGTGCCGACAGGGAACAGCACGTGCGACGCAGGAACGAACGGAATCGCGCCAAATGCAATGAACATCAGCACAGGCGTCCGCTTGATGTCACGGATTGCGATCGCAGTACCCAACAGCACGACCGCGTAAGCTGCAACTGTGTACAAGTTTCGCCCATCCGAGAAGCCTGCGATATTGGGAATGGTGTCAAAGCCATAGTCAAACGTGAGCCATCGCGGCCAGAGCAGCTTCCATAAGTACCACGCGTGGATGTGCGCGTACGAGAGCCAGCGGATGGACCGGTCTTTGGCGTGCATGACGTGGTTCTCGGAGATCAGCCAGCTCTTGTTGTGGTGTTCCCCGTTGAGTGCGACTCGAAGCAGCATGGACAGAACAGTGAAGACGGTAAGTACGGCCAAACGCTGTCTGCGAGCATGCAGAGACAGCTTTGCGTCGTGCAGGGACGCTACCCGGATGAGATCGTAAGCGAATAGCAGCCCGAAGGTTGTAAACCCGATCTCCTTGCACAGACTGGCTAGACTCAAGACATCATCATATTGGCTCTGTCAATCGCAGACGAATACGACGCAAGAGACTGCGTCACGCACCAATGACGGTGAGAGCCAATGCTAATGCGAACGCACTCCAACGTGTGGTCGGTCGACCAGCAGTAGCGCATCTGTAGGCGTGGAACCCAAGCAGCGAAAATGCCGTGCACAAGAGATCTGCGCGTCCGACAATGCTTGCGACAGAGTCACAGTGGACTGGATGCACTGCAAAGAGCAGACTGGCCAACACGACGCTTGCTAAGTTGTCATCTTGTCCTGCTGAGCTTGATGGTTTGTTGTGGTACTGATCAAAGAGAGCGTTCCCAGTCCACAGGACGAGCACTGAGCATGCCGCATGCAGCCACGAGTTCACGACATGGTAGCCGCGAGGCTGTAGACCGTGCCACCAGTGGTTCAATCGGAACAAGAGCGTCGTGATCGGCCGGTAGCTCTTGTGGCTGGACTTGTCGCCGATGTCCTGGCCCCAGAAGTCGTGATGCCAGATCTGCCACAGGTCGGTGCCATGGCCACGAGAGTACGTGTCCCGGTTGTCCTGGATGGCGAAGTAGTCGTCCCACACGAAATCGTTGTCGTGCGTACTCCAGGAGGTCGCAAGCGCTGCCAGCGCCACGCAGCAAGAGCTCAAGAGCCGCCGCTGCATTGAGCTCTTTAAAGATCGTTGATGGACTAACTAAGTGCGCAGGGATCCATTCGTACTTAGCAGTGAACAGCCACAATGCGCAAGATGTATGTGCACTACGAGGAGCTGGGCGGTAGCAGCTGCGCTCCAAAGGCGTTGTGGACCACACGCGTCGCATTAGACGGCACTGACAGCAGTGCCCCGCTGTCGCACGTGCTGCTGCGCTTCGCTGAGCTCTTCCGCCAGCGCCATGGGACAGACGTGGACCTGGACGCGCTCGAACTGTACGCAGAGTCCAACGAGATCCGACGCCGAATTACGCGCAAGCAGCTACAGAAGAGCGTGCTAGACGCCTTTGAACAGCCATTCGACCTCGTTTTGGTCCAGCGAGACGTCCCAGTGAAGCCGAAGGAGCTTGGGGAATCAAAGCATCGCGATTCAGACGCAGCGCAAACTGCCTCTTCACCCGTTCAAGCTCCAGTGGCTCGCAAACAAGCAGCACATCCTCTGCTAGATGTGCTTCGAGTCGCTCAGAAGAAAATGCAGCAGCACAGATATCGCGCTGCTCGAGAGCTGTACGAGTCGCTGGTTCTGCCTGTAGCTCCGCTGCATCCGGACGCGCTGCTGGCTGTGGGCGATATCCACGCTGCTAATGGCCGCTGGGAGATCGCAGTGAACTCATGGTACTCTCGCTGCTGGCGACAGCGCGAGAATCCGATTAGCAGCTCTGGAATTGCCGACAAGCTGCTCGTCAGTGCACTCAAGATCGCGCAATGCCAGCTCCAATGCGCTCAGAATCAGAGTGCACTTGAGACGATCAAGCAGATGCAGACGTTCCTGCATCAGCATGAGACGAGCGTTGCTGACATCGCAGCCGTACGGACGCAGATGACTATTCTCAAAGCCAGGGCGCTATACGCGACCGAAGACTTCGCTGCCCACGAGACGGCGATCTCGTTGCTGGTGCAGCTTTTGCCTGATCTCCAGGCCTCCAATGTGAATCTGGACGCCTTGCTGCAGTATGCACGCATTGCCCACGACCGTGGCAAGAAAGAAGAAGCGCTGCACATGGTGTTGCGCGTACTCACAGGCAAATCAACTGATAAGTCGGTCAAGCAGCAGCTTGTGGACATGCTCACGGAAGACGACCAGGGCATGGAGCGGCTACGACGGGCTGTGCCATTCGCCAACGCCTCGTGTGCACCAGCGTACGCATTCCTAGCGACCCTTCTGAAAGATTTCGGTGCCATGGACGCGAGTGTTGCGTGTTTCCAGCATGCAGTCGATGCGCAGCCGTTTAGTGCTTCCTATGCACTCAATCTGGCCCATGGGCTGGAAATCAGGGGCCAAGACACGCGTGCGTATCATGAGCTTCTGGCGTTCTTCCGTCGCAACCCTCATTTGAGCGTGGATGAAAAAGTCTCAGCTGGAGAGGTCGCAGCGGCTCTGGATGATGCGAATGGCTGGGAATCAAGCGACGACAAAGACCATGAAGAGCGCGATTCCTCTGAGTGGCGACTCGAATGGATCGTCGATGAGAAAGATTGCCAATACGCTCAAGTTTACAGACGGAACGCTTTATTTGGCTATCAAATCAACCTTTCAGCTCAAAGCAGTCGACCCACTGCGTTGAAAGACCAGGAGTTGGATCTTCTGGCTTGCTTTTTCACTGTCGTGAAGGTAAGAAATGTGTGCTGTGATCATAGAACTAGCTGATTGCCCTGTGTTGTGATCCTAGATTCTGTTTCTCAGCGGGCAACTTGAGGTACTACCGCATCTCATCAGCCTGATTGAACCAGTCCGAGTTGGAAAGAGCCTGCACCAGACAACCATCCGGAATGAACATGCCTACTATAGCTGCATCGCCCAATTGCTCTCGATCTCGCAGCCAGCGCTTCATCAGCCAGGTCTCAAGGGATCAGTCGTCAAGACGAGACCTATCTTTGTCTGTGGAGATTCACACACGTTAGCGACCGCATGGCGAGAGATCAGTGTTAACGGAGAGCGCACGTATCTTCATCCTGCGCTCGTGACCGGCCTCAAGCACTGGCATCTACGAAAGGACTCGAGCTTTTACCCTAAAGCTAACTTTTGGAACGTGTTACAACGCATCCCAGTAGGCTCCAGAGTGGTCTTTGTCCTCGGCGAGATCGACTGTCGGGAGGGGATCCTGCGCGCAGTCGAGAAGTGTAAGTACGAGGTGAGAGCAACACTCTGCATTTGGAATAAGGACAAACAGTTGATGCGAGTGGGTTTTGTGGACTGTTCTGCCAGACGATTGAAGAAGGCATGGCTCAGACTATCGGCATTTTCATGGACGTGCTCCAGGAAATCGTGGATCGGTTCCACTTTGACGTGTACATTCATCCAGTCGTGCCCGTTCTCAACGAGACCCGAGCTCTCGTCGTCCAGTACAACAGACTTCTACGCGCTCAATCGGTTGAGAGTGAACTTTGCAAGTACGTCCGTCATGTAGAATCACATGTATTCTGTTGTGACGGATCACGCTCCATCTGTAGATGGCTCGATTTCTTCGATGACTTGCTCATGAGATCGCCAGAAAAGGTGAGGAAGCTGTACTGTCGTCATCCTGTGGCTTGACTGACTGGGCGACTTGCTGCAGCTACGACCAGAGTATGCGCTGGACGGCACGCATCTGCATCCACGTTACCTGTTGCTGGTGGAGAGAGAGCTCTCTGTGGGGTTGACACGCTAGGGTCAGGGCAAAGCCAATCGAAGGTTGTTACCGTGGATTGTTCTACTAAGTTCGATTCCGTACTTAGCCGAGTGGTTATCGCCCGGGACCAACCAAAAGCGCTCGCAGCGTACGTCGCTTGGCGGACAATCACTCGAGCAGCTAATGGCGCGACCGAAGGCCAAGGGCAAGAAGCAGCATACACCGACGGCCAAGAAGGCCAGCGGCAATGGCAAAGGCAAGGCCACGCAGACGCGTGCTGCCGCGCAGCGCACGGTGAGCAAGGACGTGTTCTCGGACGACGAGGACGAGGCCAAGGAGGCACGCATGAACGCGCAGATGGACATCGACGGCGTTTACGAGTACGAACAGCCCGAGACGTTCGAGCAGGACTCGGAGATTGACGAGGATGAGGCTTTTAATTCAGAGGACGAGCAGTCCTATGGCATGTTCTTCCAAAAGAGCAAGGGCGGCAAGAAGGTGCCGCAGTCAGACGAGGAGGAAGAGGATGAAGAAGACGATGAGGCCGGCGGTGATCTGCTGTCGGATATGCTGGGCACGACGCCAGCCAAGCGCCTGTCGACTCATGGCGATGATGACGAGGACGCCTTGACCGCCAGCGATGACGAGGGAAGCGATGATGAGGCCAAGCACAAGGGTCTGCTCTCCTTTGTGGACCAACTGGTGCCCTCCAAGCAGAGCAAGAAGCAGAACCTGCAGGAGCTGAGCGAAGGTCAGAAGGGCCCCGCCAAGTCTACGTTCGTGTCTGGCGAACTTACGCTCGGCAGTCTGCTCGGTGCTGCCGCCACGGAGCCTGGCGACGAAGCCGTGGCGCTTAACGCCGGCCTGAACCTGAACAAGGTGAAGAAGCAGGTGCGCGATCTGGACACGGAAGGCGGTAGTGCGCTGCACGCAGCGCTGGCGCCTGTGCAGGAAGAGCGCGCGGCGCGAAAGATCGCGTACACGGAGAAGAAGAAGGACGTGGATCTGTTCCAGACAGTCGTTCGTCGCAATCGCCAGAAGGAGACTATGGACTTCCGAGAGCAGATCCCTAAGCTGCAGAACCTCACGCCTGCTGCACTGACGGACAAGTTCTCGGCACAGACCTCGATGGAGAAGCAGGTGGAGGCTCTGCTCAAGGCTGGCGATCTGAGCGACCGCGCGATCGCGCAGGACGAGCAGGAAGAGCTCGTGCGCAACAAGGTCTCGGAGGTCGAAGTCAAGCAGCGCCAGAACGAGCTGGCCAAGATGCGTGCGCTCATGTTCTACGAGGAGCAGAAGCAGCGCCGCGTGAAGAAGATCAAGAGCAAGCTTTACCACAAGATCCGCAACAACCAGAACAAGAAGGAGCAGGAGAAGCATCGCAAGCAGCTGCGCGAATTGGACCCCGAGATGGCTGATCAGCTAGACCAGGAGCTGGCCGAGAAGCGCGCTGAGGAGCGCATGACGCTCAAGCACACCAACACATCCAAGTGGGTCAAGCACCAACTGAGCCGCGGTATCAACGCCGACAACGACACACGTGCAGCGATTGCCAAGCAGCTGCAGCAGGGCCAGGAGTTGCGCCGCAAGATGCGCACAGCCGAGAGCGACGAGGACGATGACATCAGCGAGGACGATGAAGACGACGATGGATCGATGGACGCCGCCACTCGTCTGCAGAAGCGACTGGAGAAGAAAGCCAACGCGCTGGTCATGGAGATCGATGAAGACCAGAACGCGAACGCCACGGGTAAGGTCAAGGGCCTGCAGGGCATGAAGTTCATGCAGCGAGCCGTGCAGAAGCAGCGCGAGAAGGCTCGATCTGAGGCCGAGAAGCTGCTGCGTGAGATCAAGGGCGAGGACGGACTGCTGTCCGATGACGACTACTTGAGCTCCGGAGACGAAGCCAAAACGAGCAACAAGAGCAAGGACACCAAGAAGAAGGCTGCCAAGATTGTCGTAACGGCAGAGGACAAGGAGACCGTGGCCAAGGCTCTGCCCCAAGGTGCTCTGCAAACGGGCAATGTGAGCATGGACAAGGGTCTGTCTGCTCGTGCCTCGGGCACCATCGCTGTGGATCTTGGCAGTGGCGTGGACAAGAACTTGAATCTATCGTCTGCGGACGCGCAAGTCTCTGGCAAGGTGCTGGAGCTGGGCACCAAGAAGGCTGCTAAGCAGCAGGCACAAGCCGATACTGAAGAGGAGCAGGCCACGAAGGAGCTCCAGGAAGGAGAGGAGAACCCGTGGCTGACTGGTGCTGCCACGAAGAGTAAGAAGCGCAACAAGAAGAAGGGCGCCGCTAAGGGCAGTACAAACCAGCAGAACGGAACTGAAATGGCTCAGGCAATGGATGCATTGGCCAAGTCGATGGCCACACAAGACGCTGCCACAGCCAACACCAGCAACAGCAAGAAGCGTAAGTTAGATCAAGCAGCGGCCCCGACGGCGACTGCGCCTGTTAGTGACGATAGCAAGAAGACCAAGAAGGCCAAAGGAAACAATGACCAGCAACAGCAGAAAGCTTCGACGGACGGGAAGCTCTCCCAGGAAGAGCTCGTGCGTCGCGCTTTCGCGTTCGCTGATGAGGACGAAGATGAGATCGCGCGTGAGAAGGAGCTGATCGCGGGCCAGGACACTCAGGTGAAGAAAGGCGCCGAGATCGCCAAGCTCGTGGGCATGACTGGTTGGGGCAGCTGGGCTGGTGAGGGCGTCAAGACGTCTTTCCGACAAAAGCAGCGCGAGGAGCAGGCCAAGAAGCTGGCGATTGCCACCAAGAAGCAGGTGCTGGCCAATCGCAAGGACAGCAAGATGGACAAGGTGCTGATTAACGAGAAGAAGGACAAGAAAGCCGCCAAGTTCACGGTGCAGGACGTGCCGTACCCATTCACGTCGCGCGAGGAGTACGAGATGGCCATGCGCAACCCGCTGGGCAGCGACTGGAACACGCCGTCGGCCACGAACACACTCACAGCGCCCAAGGTGATCACTCGGGCTGGCAAGAGCATTAACCCTCTGCAGCTGACTAAGGAGGAGAAGAAGCAGGCCAAGAAGGACCTGGGCAAGCAACGTAAAGCCAAGTTTTAGGGACCAAGAGGCCAGATCAACGTGAGTGAGGACGGCGCATGACAGCCCAAAGGATCAATATAGACATGTACGAATGCCCACCGAACGAGTATTTTACGCCAAACACATACAGTAGTCACTAGTAAATGCTATGACTTTGGCACGGCTACAAAGCCATCACAGCTGTAGCAACAGCTACGAACGTCACGAAGAAAGTCAATTGAGACCGCATTGAGCTGGAGCTCTGAGCGGTTGCCGATGTTCCAGCATCGCTACTTGAGCTGGCGGAATCGTCAGCAACGACTGTGCCAATAGAGTCCTTCAGCGAGCTGTTAGCACTGGAGAACGTGAGCGTGGCGTCACCGCTGCTAGAGCTACTGCCAGTGCTACTGCCAATGCTGATGACCAGACTGGAAGACACCGTGACGTTCGTGGCCAATAGAGCGTACTTGAGAGCCTTGGTGAACTCGACGTACAGTGTCGAGGTGCCATCGTACGGCAGGCCAGCCTCGTAGGCGAGATCTACATCCCGACGCCAGGCCAGCACGCTGTGGAACTGCTCCGGGGTTGGTGCGTCGGCTCCGTTGCCCATGTCGACCGAGATCTTGAGCAGCGTTTCGACCGAGGCCCTAATGGGCATCTCGCCAATGGCGCAGGGTGGCAGATCCAGCATCACTGCGGCCGTAATGGCCGCCATGCACGCAGACGAGCCCACCATACCGGCTGTGTCCTCCGCCGTGGGTACCGTGCCTGTGTACGGGAAGATCTGGTAGCCGCTCTCGGTCACGCACGTGTCGAAGATGTTCCGGTTGCGTGTGTAGAAGAGCTGGACTGACTCGGTGATGGTCTTGTTGCAGTTATACAGACCCACGAGGCGGAACTTGGTCGAGTCGGCCGTAGCAACATCGATGGACCGAGAGCTTGAGCTGTTGCTGCTGGTTGTGGAGCTGTTGGTCTTGGCAGCTTCAAGGCTGTGAGTAACCAGCCCAAGCAGCAGCAGAACCATTGCTACGAGCTGCATGATGACGCCGAGTGTTTACGTGTACGAGTTCAAATGACCGAATGACGAGGTCCTTGAGGTACGAAGGCGTGTTGGCTGCCAGTCCGTGACTGCCACTGGCTCCTGGGAGGAGCAACAAGCACGGCCTCTACGCTAGGTGAGCCCAAAAGGGTCACCAAATGCGGTTTTCTTTCGCAGGGTGGTAATAAATTACTGACACTTCTGTTTGGGCATTTAAATCACCGTTTTTTTGGCGTTTACCGTGGGTGGCCTGCCTTTACCGTACTGTGGGGGCATTTCTACCGACTGACTCGCGCTATGAAGTACTGTATATTACAGGAGAGCTCAGCCTCCCACTCTTTTACCGAGTTCCCACTCCTACGGACGCAACGAGACGACTGGAACAAGAGATCAGCGCTTACTGACCTCCTCATGTCAACCAAATGGTGGCCAAGACCACGACCGTGAGTCTCTGGATCATGCATACATAAGTTCCTAAGGAGAAAGCGCCGCTGGTCTGCGTGGTGGCCGATTCAGCGCTCGAAGTCTCATTGGCTGCAGTCGCAGTGGAGGTCGAGGCACTCTTGCTGCTGTTGGTGTCTGCGGCCTGGACGATGGCCACAGCGTCAGTCATTGAGCTGTTGTCCAGTGTGTACTCGCTTTCCGTCTTGCCTTTGTACGAGATGGTCAGGTCTGACGCGATCGAGACGCTGGTATTACTCAGTCCCTTGTCCAGGTTCTCTGTGAACAGCTTGAACAGCGCCGACCTGCTGTCGTAGGGCTTGCCAGCGTCCTTGGCCAGATCGCTATCGCGGCGCCAGGCCATGAGCGCATGGAATTCTTCGGCCGAAGGTGCTTTAACACCTCTCTTGTAGTCCACGTAGAGCTTGAGCAGCGTCTCGACCACGGCCTTGACAGGCATGAGCCCGAGCGAGCAGGCCGGCAGATCCAGTATCACGACGGCCGTGAACGTTGCCACGCAGGCCGAGCAGTTGAAGATACGGGTCATGTCATCGGCCGTGGGCACTGTGCCCGTGTATGGGAAGATCTCGAAGTCGCTCTCGGTCACGCAGCGGTCGAACGTGCCACGGTTCTTGGAGTAGAGCAACTGCACCAGCAGCGATGTCGTGGTGTTGCAGACCACGTCGTCCACGAGGTCGAAAGTCGAGGAGTCTGCCTGGGCTGAAGGGATCGGCACAGTCGTGACAGTCGAGGGCGAGGCTGAGGTTGAACTGGATGGGGACAAAGTAGTCGTCGTCTTCTTGGAGCTGGAGGCGTTCGCACACGAGAGCAGCACGACCAACGCGAATACGACTGCTCGAAGCCGTGGACTCGAGCGTGTGCGGCACATGGCGAAAGATCGAGTGTTGACACACTTGGAACTGGGGCGAGGGATGAAAGAAGACAGGGAATAGGACAGGCGACAAAACCGGCCTTGTGCCCTTTAGAAGTGACTGATCGCCCAATTGCCAACTGGTGCGAGTTTGAAATCGGCTTTAACGATATCCACTCAAGTAAAGGGTCCAAGGCCCAGCCGCTTCTTGCACCAGCACATAGTTGTGCTCAGCTTTTCTCCTATTTGAGTGTTCGATCATGCTGGCTTTTGCAGCAGCCACAGACAATGGGACGACATGGCTGGTGCCACAAGGCCAGCGGACTGAGTTGAGCCACCGATGTCTTCAGCTCAAATCACGGCTGCAAAAGGATCGACTAAAGCGTACCCAGCCGAGAAAGCGCTCTTCGTGTGACGAGCCCACATGGGAATCCAGAACGATTTGATCTAGATGACGACTCCGTATTGTCCATCGTTTGTGGTTCGTGAGCCATAAGGCAAATCGCTCAAGAAGCATGAAGAATTCAACCAGCCTTCTGGCTATTTGATTGCATTAATTAGGTGTTTACGGCTTGAGACAGATTGATTATGGATTTCTACAGCGTCCAGACGACTGCAGCTAGGACGAGAACACCCACGAGGCTTGTGAGGCGGTCAACTGACCGCAACGCACTGGAGCTGAGCGTGTACGTCGCTTCACCCGATCCGCTGCCCCCCACACTGCCGGAATCGCTTGCACCACTGACTGTCCCAGCAGCTGCAGCTGACAGCGAGCTGCTCGTTTCATTCGAGAACGTGAGCGCGCTGACTTCACTCTCAGAGCTGCTGCCCGTGCTGACGACCAAACGGGACGACACTGACACAGTCGAGCTCAGCAGAGCGGCCTTGAGGTTCTTAGTGAACTCGGCGTACAGCTTTGAGTTGCTGTCGCACGGCACGCCGGCCTCGGACGCGAGGTTCACGTCCCGCCGCCAGTTAAGCAGACTCTGGAACCTCTGAGGCGTGGGCGCGACGGAGCCGTTGGCCATGTCGACTGATAGCTTAACCAGCACTTCGGCTCCAGCCTTGATCGGCATCTCTCCGATGGTGCAAGCCGGCGGGTTACGAAGAACGACAGCTGTGAGAACAGTCATGCAGGCCGACGAGTTTACGATGGCAGCTGTGTCTGCGGCCGTGGGCACTGTGCCAGTGTAGGGAAAGATCTGGTACCCGCTGTTGGCCACGCAAGCCACGAAGAGGTCCCGATTGCGGGAGTAAAAGAGCTGCGTATTCTCAGTCACGGTCTTGTCGCAATTGTACGGACTCACGAGGCGGAAGGTCGTGGACCCGGGTGACGCTTGATCGATGGTAGTGATGCTCGAGCCGGAGCTGCTACTGCTGTTGGTCTTGCTACTGCTGGCTGTGGACTTGGCCGACGAGCTGGTCTTGGCTGTGGAGGTTGTGTTGGTCTTGGCTGTGGCAGTGGACGTCGCATTGGTCTTGGTCGCAGCATCAATGCTGGAAGCGAATACGCTAAACAGACCGAGCAGCAGCAGAGCGATCGCAGTGGACCGCATGCTGACTCGGGACCTGGTTAGTCGTGGGGAGCAGAATTGCCAAATGCCGAGCCGAGGTCTCTCTGGCTCCGTGCCTCCTGAATAGCGTCGGATCCTACTCTTTCCAAGCGATCGGCAGAAAAGGGAAATGGCGAGGGCTTTTCTGCTGCCGTCTTGACCAGCCTCTGGGCTCTGCGAGACGCCTGTCGTGCCACTCTGCTCTCTCTTGATGCACCGTTTCAGTGCGTCAAGTCCCACTCTCTCATGATGGAAGAGCATCCACTTGTGGCTTCTTTCCCGCCCGCCTTTACGGTCCATTCTGCAATTCCAGATGACTACGCAAACAACGAGCCTCATCATGAGGCACACGGGAACATGAGTCTCATTTCCCAGCATTAGTCTATTATAGTCATGCCTGCAGTCAGCAAGCCATTGCTATGCGCTTGGCTTAATGCTCCGGCCGTCACCAAGTCCTTTGATGGCCATGAAGTGGAAAAGGGCGTTAGTTAACTGCATATTCGTTGCCAGACACTGGAATCCTTGAGCTGGTCCCATCGCAAGTGAACTGGAGATCGGTGCTGCAGCGTCAGCTTCAAGCTACACTGGCTGGATATACTGGAATAACAGACAGATAGGAACGCTGGATGAAGTGATCTACCAAGATGGGAATCGTTCCCGGTGGACCATGAGCTTCCTTCCGTCTCTTGTGGGAGACAAGGCAGAGATCAATTCCGGAGTCAGTCTATTAAACCGGAGCGTGATCGGAATCATGATCGGATTCGGATCACGCTCCGGTTTAATAGACTGACTCTGGAATTGATCACAGGTGGTCCTGGAACTAGATTAGTCTGCTGCTAATTATACTACAGTTACTGGTCCATGGAAAATATAACACCACACACTCATACACGCACATCTGCTGTCTCTACCACCCTCTGCTCAACTGTAAAGGAGCTGCATTGATCAGTATCATGTCCGCCCTTCATTATGCTTATCGAGAGGTCACTTATGCTTATCTAGAGGTTTGAACCTTAATGTGTCGTACTTTGCATCACCCTGTAAAGTACGATCGCATTGTGAGAAGCTTTGTTATCGGACGTGTATCAATGGCGCTGGCGGTCGGCAGCACGTTCGTGAGCCTCACGGCGCTCAAGGACGCCGTGATGCAGTACTGCATGGAGGAAGGCTTCACGCACCGCAAGCCCGTGAACAACCACAAGGCGGTCAAGGTGGTGTGCACCACACACGTGGCCTGTCCGTTCACGGTCTGGGGCTTCCGCGACAAGAACTCGGGCCACGTGCAGATCACGACCTTTGTGCCGGAGCACACGACCGAGCGCATCTCGGACCGGCGGCGGAATGCGTCAGTCGCGTCCGCCAAGATGCTGTCCAAGATCGCGCGCGACGCTGCGCGCTTGGCCGGTGGCCGCGCCGATCCCAAGATGATCCAGCAGCGAGCGCGCTCGGTCTACGGTGTGCATGTCACGTACAACGCGGCGTGGCGTGCCATGAAGATGTATGACGATGCTGTGCCCAAGGCGACTCCTGCAGTAGAGTCCATGGTGGCTCTGCTGCAAGAGGACACGAACGTGGGCCTGGGTGAGGCGCCAGTCGGTGCCACGACTCAACCAGTCATGGTTCCCCTGTCCAGTGTGCCGCACGACAAAGCCAGCAACGCCAGCCTCTGGATTAACGGAACGGCCGCTAGTGTAGCTGAGATGGTCGGCCCGCATCGCAAGGCGGGACTCACGCCCGGCGAGAAGATGATGGTCGTGCGTGCGCACGAGTATTTTACCCGCGAGAAAACGCTGCAACGCGCTGGCAGCCAGAACAATGTACGTGACCGAGTGCACGACTGTCTCGGCGTCTCTACTAGCACTATCGCCCGCATCGTGAGCGAGTGGAAGAAGCACCAGGACCCGGAGTTCCGTCCAGTGCGCAAGTCTACTAGCGATGGCGTGACGCCTTTGTCGATCTCGGCGAGATTACGGTCTGCACGGAACCAAGACCAAGAGAGCAAAGAGGATGAGGAGGACGAAGAGGAGCAAGGAGACGAAGAGGAGGAGGAGGAGGAGGGGGAGGACGAAGAGACCCAAGTGCATGAGATAGAAAGAAAGACAGAGGTTCTGTGACGCTCGTCGTGTTAATGTAATATACCTGCAAGCAACAGCAGCTGAGGTTGATCATAAACTCGACGTATGACCCTCATACGGGCATTAATCTGGGTGTCATTAATTCAAGATGCCATTTTTTGTGCCCGTTAAAGTGGTGCACACCATATTTGTGTGTTCTGATTCTGGGTCAAACTGGAAATGTGGGCCGTTCCAGATTTTGCCTCTCTGACTTTGTTGCTGTGCAATTGGCAGCCAACGAATACAAGCCCAAACGCCACACTCACTAAAACCCACTTCAGCAAAATGCCGCGCAAAGGAGGCCGCCGCGTACGTCTGCGTCCATGGCTGGCTAGCTGGCTGGTTGTAGACAAATGACTGACTCTTGTCCTGTTGCTCTCTCTGTAAACAGCGCAAGACACGCACCCATGTGGTGGAAGGCCCGACCAACGAGAAGGATGACACGCCCAAGAGCTTCGTATTTAAAATGGGCAAGGTGCCGGGCGTAGTGACGGACCTGGTGCAGGACTTCCGCCGCGTCATGGCTCCGTATACGGCTGAAAAGCTGCGCGAGAAGCGGTGCGTGCTGCTGCTGGTGTTCTGTGTCGCGTTGGCGTCGGACTGACGTGTATGTGGCAGGAAAAACACGCTCAAGGACTTTATCCATGTGGCTGCGCCCATGGGCGTGTCCCACTTCGTGTTCTTTACCAACTCGGAGGCCGGTACCAACATGAAGATCGCGCGTCTGCCGCGTGGCCCGACGCTATCGTTCAAGGTCAACGGCTTTGCGCTCATGCGCCACCTGCACGGGCTGCACAAACGCCCCGTAGACGCGTCGCTGGCGATGAAGTCCAAGCCGCTCGTGGTGCTCAACAACTTCACAGGCTCGGAGGACCACATCCAGCTCATGAACATCACATTCCAGAAGATGTTCCCGGCCATCGACGTGCAAACCGTGCAGCTGTCCGAATGCCGTCGCGTGGTGCTGTTCAACTACGATAAGAGCACGGACGAGGTCGAGTTCCGCCAGTACGTGATCCGCGCCACGCCGCTCGGTCTGTCCAAGAGCGTCAAGACCATCGTCAAGGCCAAAGTGCCCAACCTCTCCAAGCTCGAAGACATTAGCGAATACATTCTGGGCAACGGCGCCGGCGTCGGCTCGGCTTCAGACAGCGAAGTCGACGATGAGGCCTCGCACGTGACGCTGCCGGACTCGTTCCGTGGCCGCGGCAACCACAAGTCTGAGAAATCAGCCGTGCGATTGACTGAGATCGGGCCGCGACTGAACCTCAAGCTTACCAAGGTCGAGCGCGAGATCTGCGAAGGCGATGTGCTCTACCACGCGTACGTCACGAAGACGCCCGAGGAGTCAGCCAAGGCCAAGGCCAAGCGGGAAGCTGCATTGGCACTCAAGCGCAAACGTCGCGAGGAGCAGGACCAGAACGTGCAGAAGAAGAAGGACGCCAAGGACGCCAAGAAACAGCGCAAGGCGGACCGCAAGGCCAACAAGGACGGCAACGACGACGACCAAGATGATGACTTTGAAGCGCCCACGTCAGTCCCGGCTGTCAAGAACGATGACTCGGACATTGATGACATCGACTACTACCGACAGGAAGTGGGTGAAGAGCCCGACGCCGAGATGTTCCCAGAGCGGAAGAAGCAGAAGACTGATAAGGAAAAGCGCGATCAGGCCGCGATCCAGACCCAGAAGGCCTCGGAGACTGCGCCGTCCGACAAGAAACGCCGCTTCCTGGCCCAGCAGAACCGGAATGCCCAGCCCAAGGGCCGAGTCATTCGTCAGCGCCAGCCCAAGAAGACCCCAAGCAAGAAGAAATAGAGAGCTGAACCCCCTTCTTGTCCTTGAATTCATTCTAATTTGACGATCTACTACGAAGTGTCAGAACTGGAATGCCAACGATAGACCAAATACTGATTCGACTTGCACGTGCCAATAATAATACCTGCATTTTCGTACGTGTCTGTCTGTCTATCCTGCTGCATCAAGAGCTCTCTCTCTCACGGGCTAATGAGCTCTCCTACTTCCTACTGCAATTCTCCACTCGTATCTTCACTTCTCGGCTTTGTCCACAATAAAAATGCTCATCGCCGTCCTGGCGGCGGCGGCAGCGACGGGTGCGGATGCTTCTGGTCGCTCATTGGGATCGGGAAGCGGTCTCGTCGACCGCCCGGGGGACCACCAGGGGGCACACCACCGCCAAGGTTCTTCGGGTTCAGTCCTGCGAGACGCGGCGGCGGCATCTTGCTGCGATCACCTCCGTCCATGGGGTATCGGATTCCGCCCTTGGTCTCCTCCTTAATGGAGCGGCCAGGGATGCCGCGACGGTCGCCCTGCTGCACGAGGTGGCCCTGAACAGCCTGGGCCTGAGCGTGGTGCTGCTGCATCTGTGCGTGATGGTGCGCCTGAGCCATCTGCGCATGGTGGGCCTGAGCAGCTTGGGCCTGAGCATGAGCCTGGGCTTGCGCTTGAGCCTGCACTTGGGCCTGCACGTGGCGCGACTGCACCTGTTGAGACTGCTGTGGGTGGCCATGCTGCTGCATGCCAGGCACAAGACCGCCCATGACGCCTCGAGGCATCATGCTGCCACCGCCGTTCATGCCGACATTGCGGCCCATGCCATGCATCATGTTCATGCCGTTGCTGCTGGCACCGCCAAGGGCGCGACCGGCGTTCATGGCGCTGCTGCTGGGCGGCATGCCCTGGTTTTCGCCACCCGCCGAACTGGCGACAGGGCCATTCTGGCCCATAGCCATGCCCTCGTTGGACGGAGTGCCGCCACGCAGCACATGACCCATAGGGCCACCGCCCTGACCGGCGCTCGGCTGCTGGTTCGCGTTCGGGTTCTGGCCAACTTGAGTCTGAGCCTGGTAGGCGCTGTCCACACTGGGACGAGACGTGAAGGTCGGCATTGGTGATGTCGTGGGAGGTTCTGAAGGCCCAGGCGCCGAGTTGGCACCAGCCATGCCAATGGTGGACTGGCCGGTCTCACGAGCTCGTAGCAGCTCCAGACGCTCACGGATAAACTGCGCATCGGCGCCCAATTCGGCCGCCTTCTGATAGGCATCGCGCGCGTCGCTAGTCTGGTTGCACGTGTCGTACAATGTGCCGACGTTGTACCAGACCTCGCAAATATTCGGGTTGATGTTGATCGCGCGCGAATACGCGTCCAGCGCGTCCAAATGCTGGTTGAGCTGGTAGAAGAGAACGCCGAGCGAGCACCAGACGTTCGGGTTCTGCGAGTCGGTCGTGACAGCGTGTTTGTACGAGTCGTAGGCTTCTTCAAACTCGTGCACTGCCATGTAGCAACGGCCCAGCAGGTACCAGCCCTTGCCGTCCTGTGGGTCGATGGTCACGGCCTTCTTAAGGTAGTCAATGGCGGGCGCGTGTTCGCTGTGCTTGAGGCAGAGCCAGCCCAGTTGCTGAAGGGGCTTTGCATTGTTCGGGTTGAGCTCCGCGACCTTGAGATACGAGCTCTTGGCCAGTTGGATCTCGTCCTTGAGCTCGTAGACGTGGCCGATCTGCGTCCAAATGTCGCTGGCCATGTCCGTGGTCTGCACATTTGCCTGCACGTCGTGCAATACCGACTTCAGGCGTTCCAACGCGCCTTCGTAGTCGCCACGCTGCTTGGCGATGATCCCGAGGCGAAATTTGACCTCGAGCGCCATGTTAAAATTGGGTTCGAAGCGGAGCACGGCTTCAAAGGACTCCTGCGCGTGCTCAAGCGAGCCGAGGCGTTCGTAGAGCTGACCAATGCCGTACCACATGTTCGGGTCCTTCTGCGACATCGGGTTGTTGTACATGGCGTACTGGTAGGCCGTGTGCGCGCTCGTGAGGTCGTTCATCATGAGGCAGCAATAGCCCAGGTGGCCCCAGGCGTCCGAGTTCTGCTCGTTGAGCGAGACCAGGCCGCGGAAGCAGTCGGCCGCCTTAGTGTAGTCCTCTACCTTCTCGTAGCAGCAACCAATGGCGAACAGGGCCGTTGCGTTCAGGCGGTTGTGCGACAGCACCTTCTCGTAGGCCAGCATGGTGTTGTCATCGTCGCCCATCATTTCAGCGATGCGGCCCAGCGAGAGCCAGGCTTCTTCATTGGCAGCCTGCAGTTGACGCCCGTACTATAATGACACGCATGGAGGGGAGAGCGGAGAGGAGCGGAGGGGACATGAGTGCAACGGCGGAGGAATACGTCGAAGAGGGAGGAAGAACGATAACGTACGCTATTGTTGTCGTCCATCTTGGGGGTGGCCATGACATTCACTCTCCTTGGCGTTCACGCGCGGAGGAAGGATGGATGATGGCAGAGGGGGAGCGGACGAAGAAACGCTAGTGGGTGGACGCGTGTGTGGGTGTCGACTCGGATTGATTATTGATGATGGCGAAGGGGGGGCGGCGGCGAGAAAGGGAAGGAGGGGAGGGAACGGAGGAGAGAGGAGGGGGAGGGGGAGGAGATGAGAGAAGAGGAGGAGGGGAAAGGGGAGAGAGAAAGAAACAGGTGCGCCAAGTGCTAAAAACTGAGGAATAACCTTAACTGAACCAAAAAACCTTATGGGGCACTACAACCAGTCGGCACAGGTGCAAAGATGTAACCGTAAGGCGTGATGAACGTGACGCACGGACAAACTTTCCCAACTGTCCACGTATCGCTTTAGGCAGGGAAGAGTGGGGCCTGTCTGGGCCGTCACCAAACAGTTGGATGAAGCCGATCTTCCAGCTGGTGGCGCTGGATAGAGCGTGACTTGGCATCCACCATCCGTCTGCAGCAACACAATACAAAGTACGCAATGGCCAGCATCTGAGCGTAAACAGTGGTTACCAACAATTTTAGTGCATGCTGTTTGTTGGCTTGTACAGTACAGCGGCGCTGGGTGCAGTTTCTTTCGAACTTCGCTTGACAATCGAACGTCTGAGGAGAGGGGCTTGTATTTTGGTTGACTGCATTGTGCCTCTAAAACTCAGGTTGATCACAGCCACAGACACGTACGGGCAAAACCCTGTCAATCTTGATACACAAATGATTCCGGTTACGCGACTTTCTGTGTACAGTACAGTATACTTGCGTGTTCCATGGGTTACGCTCCATGGTTACGCCGTTCTAAGAATGGAACGAATGGAAATGGTCGCATGAGTCACATTATAACGTTTCTCTCCATGGGAAGAGGAGCATGGCGTTTCAATGGCGATCAAACTCAGATACAATTTCACTCCAGCAGCGTTGGGACTCACCAGCCCAGCTTCAACAGATGACCTGCATCCATCCGTCAACAGCAGATCTCTGCGACATGAGCTTTCCCACTGCGAATGGGTTTTTCTGCCTGGTGCTGCAATTCATTGAATCGGCCCAATTCAAAATACGTCATGAATTGCAGTTGCAGTGTCAAACCAAGCAGCTGACGCATTGCACACGCACTGCACATTCACTCTTGGCCCATTCATTCAGCCGCAGGATGTGGCGGTCGCTTGCGCGCACTCGAGTGGCTTCCGGTGCTGCGGGAACGCGCTTCTCAGCGCTACAGTCGCTGAAGACAAGGGACAATGGCAAGTGGAGGACGCAGTGCTCTCATGCGTCCACACAGGGCGCAGATGTGGGCGATGAGAGCAAGAAAGAGCCGCAGCAAACGCTGCTTTCCAACACCTTGAACACGCAAGGTCTGTTCCTTGGTGGCTCTTACTTGCGTCCAGAATGGGCGTCTACAGTATAGACGTGTGCTTATATGCGCTTGAATGCAGCTGCTGAAGCCTTGAAGATCACGCGCATCGGCATGTATGTGAACGTCGCTATGGCCGTCACCAAGGTGAGGATAAGATTGTGCGCAGCCATTGGTTCTTTGTCGTCTCATGGCAGCTACTCTCCATGCACTCTTTTCTATGGCGATTGATAGGGAACGCTGGGTGCAGCGATTCACTCGAATGCTTTGATCGCGGATGCGGCGCACTCGCTCTCGGATCTGCTGTCCGACGTCGTCACACTGTGGAGTGTCAAGATCGCGCGGTTGCCGCCAGATCCGAAGCATCCCTACGGTTCGCATGGATTGCCCAGTATTGACATGTCCGTATGAAGTTGAAGATGTGTATACTGCTTTGTGACAGGATACGGCAAGTTTGAAGCTGTGGGGTCTCTCTCCGTGGGCGCCATCCTCGTCTGCTGCGGTCTTGGCATTGGCCTCGATGGGTTGCAATCACTGCAGGAATTGTGGGTGAACGGAGGCGTTGGTCAAGGTGTCCCTGATTTCAGTCTTCCGTTCTTGCCAGGTGAGCTATCGTGTGCTCACAGTGAGGCATTTATTCATGGATCTGACTACCTCTGCCTTCTTCAAGCAGAGCTTGATCGCAAAATGCAGTTAGCTCTAGCTGCAGGAGCTGCAGCGCTGTCAATCGGTGCGAAGGAGGCTCTGTATCATGCGACTGTGCGCATTGGTGAGCAAACGAAGAGCAAGGTGAGTTGATTTTATCCCAATTTGGGCCTCGTGTTCTTGCAAAAATACTGAAGCAATGCTGTCGATGTGAAGGTGTTGATTGCAAATGCATGGCACCACCGAACAGATGCAATCTCCTCTGTTGTGGCGATGGGTGCGTTTGCTGTGAATTTTCAAAACAATACGACCACGCACGATAACTAAGTGTTTTCTATTGGTCCCATAGGTGGAATCTTAGGAAGTATGGCAGGTGTCCCGTTGCTCGATCCAGGTTCGTGGACTGCTCGTTCAGTTCAGATGAAGTAGACTAACTAGTTGCCTATGTGATCCGTTTAATCCGATCAGCGGCTGCAATGGCTGTTGCGGCAATGATCGTGAAGACTGGAGCAGAGGTCTGCTTAGACAGGTGAGTTGACTTCACGAACCTTCGCTCTTTACATTGGCGTCAAGTTTACGTAAATATTCCAGTGTGCGCGAATTGACAGACAAAAGCGTTGAAGCTGATGTACTGGAACTACTCACCCAAGTGGTACGTATCTGCAAGTCTCAAGGCGTAATCAACCATCGTAGCTAACAAAGCTCTAAATGGGTAGTCTGGGAATGTGGATGATGTCCATCACGTGTCCGATATTCGTGCTCGGCGAATGGGACCGTACACACTCGTGGATCTTCGAGTTCATGTATGTGTGAACACGTGTTCATGGATATGTTGACGGTGGTTTACGCAAATTATTTGCAGTTACACGCAAGAACAAGTATCTCGATGGCTCAGCAGGTTTGTATCTTCCGAACTTCCCCCCGCTATATCAAAAGAGTTATTGTACTCATCATTGTTTGTTGCTGATGATTTTTTGCGAATCAAATAGATATCTCACCGTGTGCGATCTCATATCTTGCGCGAGCTTCACGATGTCTCTGAAGTGCTTGTTCATATTGATGTGAATTTCGGTAGGTCTGGAGGCAATTCTCGAGAACCAGAAATAGCTTGATCTGATCGTATGTGGTGTGAGTACTAGATAAAATCGATCGAAGTAAACGCAGTGCCAAGCTGTTGCATGAAAAAGAGATGCGACCGTATCGTGAAATCCGACAAGATGTCTACGAGGCTCTCGCGACAATCCCTGAGATCATCGGCACGACACATATTAACACCCATTGGGTGCCATATCTGAACGGGAACGGCACGGTTGTCGATGTGACTATCATTGTCCAGTCGGACTTACGAGTCGGCGATGCGCACACTGTTGCCAAGAGAGCTCGCAAGTACGTGTAATTGTCCATCTATTGGTTTACGATGTCTTTTCTAATGTGTTGCTTCGCTTTCGCAGATCTATCGAAGCTATCCCGTACGTGTCGGAAGCAGATATTCACTTGGAGCTTGCCGATGGCGATGACGAGTCCTAGAGCCTCTCTCGTAGCAGGATACAGCTAAGCTCAGAACCCGTTTGTGTCGTTTGTTGTTGTGTCTTTCTGATCTCATTATCGGGAAGCAGCAAGGCTGTGGAGCTCGTTCTTGTTACAGTATGCGTAGTGCGCAGTGTGCGTCCGCCGCAAACGTGACGACCAGATTGAAGCAGCAAGTACTTCACGGATCATCTGCTCGAGGCAAGCCAAAACTGTCGCAAACGTTGGTAGGAGCTCGACGAGGTGTCGTGGTGCTCATGTTGCTCCCGCGATCACTCTGATCCATCGATTTTCAGCATAATACCAGCAGTGCACCAGACACGTCAGGTCGGTAAGTATGGCATCCAAGCATTGTGCTTACTACTACTACAGTAGTATCAGTAAAGCAGGGAGCTGTCAACTGCGCGATAGATCGTCGATGCAAACAAACTGACGTCAGACACGGCTCTCGGCTCTGCACTCTGATTGGTCCATCGGGCTTCCAGAATATCCAGGAGCGATCGCCACCTCGAAACTTCAAGTATTCAGCGTAGCCGACGAAAGAGATACACTCTCAGTATCGATCTAGTGGTATGTAAGGCTTACTCCATGATGATGGCACGACAGACTCGCGCCGTAACGCTCACTGACCGCTGCAATGGAAATATGCGGACGACTGTTTATGGTCGCCAGGCCTGAACTGAACATGCGTTCGGACGATCGATCGATGGGGCGGCGACTCAACGCGGTCATTTCCTCTTTTACGAGTAAGCAGCGTCGAGATCAATCATGTCGGTCATGGCTCTGCGCACGTTTTCGGTCTGTTCAACAGCGCTGTTCCTCAAATTCTCGGCTACGACGATCATGCAGGGCAGCAAGGCGTTCACTGCCGGCATGCGGCCGCCTGAAGACAATGAGCTCAAGCGTTCAGCCCACCCCAAGCAGACCTACGGCCGCAAGATCGCCAAGTCGGATCAGGACAAGTGCGATGATATCTTGGCAGCGCGTGATGAAGAACATCGGTGGCGAAGGGTCGTCCAGAACGACCTTGAATGCATTCCGATCGGCATGGGCGTGATCCTGGCCTCGGTACTCGCGGGCGGAGACGATATGCTCAACTGCTTCGCTATGACCGTGTTCACGATGGCGCGTATTGGCCACACGTACTCGTATGTGAAGAAGCTGCAGCCTGCTCGCTCGGTTATGTGGATAATCAGCCAGACAGCGGTCCTGCTCAGTGGAGTCAATGGACTGCTGTGCATCGTGTTCTTCTAAGTGTCTCCGTGCGCCAATTCTTTGTCAAGCATCTCGCGGTCGTTTGCGTCGAACAAAGAGCAGATCGATCTGCGACAGGCCCCAGTCTTCAAAGCCTAAGCAGCGGCCATGAAAGCCCACCGATCCATCGAGTTCGGCGACAACTGCGTACAGTACAGTAGCAAATCCACCATCATCGGAACAAAAGAATTCCTACGCTTTCAGTCGTCGTCCTTTGTCCCAATGAGCTCTCCGAAAGGATCTGAAGGCCGATCTTGGCGTCAGCTTATCGCCGTCTTTGCATCGTAAACAGCGAGGATCCGTGATCATCATTCATTCATTCGAAGCAGCTGAGTTAGCTAAAGCAGAATCCACAGTCATGAGGGAATCATATCGACTTTAACGACTGACAATTTAAATGTATCCTCGGTATTTGATACAAACAAATGCGATCAACAAATAACTCACCCCTGAGTTTACGAACATCCTACTGTCTGTACCCATCTTGGCTGCCGGCTCACCTGCACCAAGCGAATCGGTCGAATCGGCGGCCCCATCGAGTCGCTGCCCCACTTCCGCATTCGCACTCGTCTCCGCAAGTCTTTTCCCGCGCCGCAGTCATGTCGCTCACGCCGCTGCAAGCCTTCTCGGCCACCGCCACGGTGCTCTTCATCAAGATCTTCATCACGATCTGGATCCAGGGCGAGAGAGCCTTTGCGGCCGGCACGCGCCCGCCTGAGGACACATCGCTCATGGCCGGACAGCCCAAGCAATCCTACGGTCTCTTGCTCGAGGATGGCGGCCAGGCCGAGGCAATGCTCATGGCTCGCGACGTGGACATCCGATGGCGCCGCATGGTGCAGAATGATCTGGAGAGCATCCCGATCGGTCTGGTCGTGATCCTGAGCTCCGTGCTCGCGGGCGCCAACAAGGACGTGAACGAGATCTCCATGGCTGTGTTCGCTGTCATGCGCATCCTGCACACGTTCGCCTACGCCTACGAGAAGCAGCCTGCACGCTCCATCGCCTGGACACTCGCGCAGATCGCAGTGTTGGTCAGCGGCCTCAATGGATTCTTCTCCTACGTGTTTTAAGCATGCTTGAGCCTTGCCTGTGCTTTGATACCAGCTGCCAACGCAACAGAGGACAGCGTTCGGCTCAAGTATAATACACGAGTATATTCTCTTAACCATCTTAGTATCTCTGGCTATGCGTTGCTACTGACTGAGTCACCAAGTCACGAGGACGGACAGACTCTTATGATACACCAACAAACAAACGCGAATAAGAACTCACTTGTCATACTGCATCAGAATCAGAGGCTTCCAAAGCAGCGTCATCCTGCACATGGGAAGCACACGTGTGCTGCTTCAATGGAGTTTATTACGATCTACTACTAGTATATAATACTACATACTAGTATAGTTTTGTCCCGAGCGAGTGCCTTGGTCAGTCAGATGCCGGTGCTGGAACTGCACAGTTGCATATGCCGGTCATCAGACATCTGATTCGGATCTTCTGAGTCCACTTCAACATGAGCCCAAACTGCAACAATGCGTCTCACAAGTCAGCCGTAACATTTCCTTGGGACGGAAGCGCTGTGACTAACTCATCGTACAGTACAGTACTATAAATGCATGCGGGGCGGATTAGTGCAGTGCAGTGTGCTGTCGTGTTGCCGATGATTACTCTCTTGGTGTATGTCGCTGCAGCCCGTTTCTTTGTGCCCTGAACACAGCGATCTCTATAGTAATAATAGCAAAGGTCTTACACATGCTCTGCTGCAGCTCTGGCCTTCTCTTCCTTCTCAGTCTGCCTCTCTACTGTACAGCCATAGGATTGGACTTCCATGTCTCTCCTGCACATTGTTCCAACCACAGATTGTTCCAACCACAGAACCAGAGCCAAAGTCATTGATAGAACCAGAGGCATTGGGAAATGTATTGAACTGTTTTTAGTGTGGGCTTTCTGTAGGTTGAGATAGACAAAATCGCTCTGGTAGTATGAGGTAAGTGATCCGAAGGGGAGAGCACTTAGAAGACGCCCGTGAAGAGACCGTTGAGCACACCAATGAAGACACAGACGTGGCCGATGGCCCACGTGAACACGCGCACAGGCTGCAACTCGTAGGCGTATGCGATGGTGTAGATGACGCGCATCAGCGTGAAGATGCCCATGCAGATGATGTTGAGTGTGTTCTTGCCGCCGACCAGGATCGAGGCCACGAACATGATCATGCCAAGCGGCAGGGTCTCAACGTCATTCTGCACAATGCGGCGCCAGCGAGTGTCGACCATGCGAGCGTGCAGGAGTGCGTCGCTGTGTTCCATATCGGCTTCATCCACCATGAGACTGTAGTTTTGCTTGGGCGCGCCCTGACCGGCCATGCGACTGTCTTCAGGCGGGCATGAGCCGGCGGCGAAGGCCTTCTTGCCCTGGATCACGATCGTGAGCGCGTACTTGATGAAGAGCACAGTGGCGCAGACCATAAGTGTCTGGAGCGAGTCGTTAGCTGTGGCCATGGTGCTTGGAGGAGGAGGCTTTGGAAGACTTGTGGTTGAGGAGGCAAATGCTCGAATGAGGAGAAGGCTGGAGCAGTGGCGACTGCGAAAGGCGGAAGGCGGAAGGTAGAGGCCGAGAGCAAGTGACACTAGAGTGTCGGCTCTGTGCCAGTCGATCCTGGTGGCAAGAATCCGCGAAGGTCGTTCGCTTTTCTAGACGCAACTGCTGCATGTCCATCCCGCCAGGTGTGTCGGTGGTGTCTCTAGGAACAAAGACACGGTGGAACAACCGCGTATTCCGTCGAACGACCAACAACGCTGATTGCGTTCAGTCTTTAAGAGAGAGAGAGAGAAGCCTCGGTGGCTGGTGGACAGATCGATGGAGATTCACTCACGTGAGCAGTTGCACTGGCAGGTTGTAGTTGGTGTATCCCGCAAAGGGATGCGCGATGGTATCAGCAAAATCAACGAGGAATCAATCCACGAGGAGCTGCATACAGAGAGAGAGAGAAGCACGCCACTCGACTCGACCAGCGTGCATACTGGAGCTGCAGTTTGTACTGCACGAGAGAGCTTGACAGTAAAGGCAGTCGCATTGGAATGGATGGAATTAACGACAGTCCCTCATATGCATAGACACGAACCTGCTGAAGACATAAACGCTAAGCAAGCAAACGTCTCAGCCAGGCTGAAGCTACTCCCATTGACGCCAGGGCCCCGCGTGTCTCGCCTTTCAGTCAAGAACGACGTGCGCTAGAGCCACCCACTCAAGAAAACTGCGACACGTCGGTTCGCCTCCCAGCCTGTCACCAAGTTGAAGCAAGCTCTCCTTTCTCCCCTCGTCAAATCGATATACCACTTTGTTATCTGTTTCAACAGGTTTTATATTCAGCGAAACTGTTTGCCTCAGACTCAGACTCAGACTTCGGCGTCTGAGTCCTGGCGTGGCGGTCTGAGTCTCCATTCGGAAGAGAAGAAGGCAACATGACTGCCATGCAATGGTTCTCCGTCTGCTCGACGCTGCTGTTCATCAAGTTCTCCGCGACCACGATCATCCAGGGCGGCAAGGCTTTCGAGGCCGGCTCGCGTCCGCCCGAGGACAACGCCCTGCTGCGCGAGGGCCAGCCCCAGCAGACCTACTGCCAGGCGATCGACGAGCGTGACCAGGCGCAGACCGAAGTGATCCTCAAGGCGCGCGACGTGGACTTGCGCTGGCGGCGCATCGTGCAGAACGATCTCGAGAGCATCCCCATCGCGCTGGTGATCATGCTGGGCTCTGTGCTGGTCGGCGGCAACGAGACAATCAATAGTCTGATGCTGTTCGTGTATATGCTGGCGCGCTACGGCCACACGTTCGCGTACGCGCTGGAGATGCAGCCGCACCGCTCCGGCTGCTGGATCGTTGGTCAGATCTGCGTCATGATCAGCGGCCTCAATGGCATGATCTCGTTCGTGTTTTGAGTCAGCCAGTCCCCAACAATAACCCTCTGAGAGCGTAAATGTAGTGACGTACGAAGAGAGAGCCCACACCGCCTTCTACGGATAGAACTCTGTCTGTCTTCTGTTGTCACGTTGTGCTGTACTTGGAGCGTAAATACGCAGCACCAATCAGCAGCAGCAGATTGATCTTCGTTTGGCGAGTGTGAAGACTGGCTCTGCCTCTCCATGGTCCACTCTGTTGCCATCGAATGCTGTCTGAAGCATGCGGGGCTATTAGTGGTAAGGTGAGCGTAATCACAGGCAATGATGATGCTCACCCCTCCAGAAATACATTCTCGTGGGGCGCAAAATTTCCAAAAATTGCTATCTTACCTATAAACTCGTTTGCGCAAACGCGATGACGTGCAATCCAAATCTTCTCTTATTCAATCATCTCGATTGTCACGCATTGTGTGCATTACAAGTGCCACTTGCCGCATATAGCCATGCCCACATAAGTCTATCTCATCTCACGTCTGCCTCCCCTTACTCTCAGCATTCATTATCAAGATATTTCCTGCCCAGTTCAGCATCTTTTCTTTTATTGATGCTACATTCTTATATCGAAATCGGCTCTTTTATGCCCTTGCTCCCAACTCGAGTTTTTTTAACAGCTCAGAATCCGATTTGACCAGCAAGAGTGAGATGGCCAGCCAGCCCCCGCAGAGAGGCTTCGTGATGGACTTCGCCATCGCCGGGCTGGCCACGTCCGGCGCTGTGGTGGTGTCCAACCCCATGGAGGTCGTCAAGACCCGCATGCAGCTGCAGGGCGAGCTCTCCAAGCAGCTCGTGTCGTCTGCCAACGCCGCCACGCCGCCGCCTGTGCGGTACCGCAACTTTGCCCACGGCTTCTTCACGATCTGCCGCACAGAAGGCTTGCGCGGCATCCAGAGAGGCCTCGGCCCTGGCATGGTGTACCAGGTAAGACAAGAGATTGCTATTATGAGGTGCGTAGCTAGTAAGGCTGATAAAAAGATGACTTAGGTGCTGTTGAATGGCCCTCGTCTCGGCCTGTTCGAGCCGCTGCAGCGATTCTACGGCGCCACGGACCCCACGTGCTACACGTTTCCGATCCGCAATCTGGCTGCTGCGTCCACCTCAGGTATCTTCTTCATTGGCCATTGCGTCTGGTTGGCTTCAGTCGTGGCTCATGCGGCCATTTGTATTGCATTCAGGCGTCATTGGAGCTTGCCTGGGCAGTCCGTTTTTCCTCGTCAAGGCGAGAATCCAGGCTGCGAGCTCTGCTGCCACCATCAACGCTCAGTACGCGTACAAGAATGTGGTACGTAGCTAGATTCGCAACAACCTGCAGTGAGGGAATTCCATCTAACGTGCGCTTGCTCTTCAGTTCGATGGATTCCAGCAGATCATCAAGTCGGAGGGCGTTGCAGGGCTCTATCGTGGCATGAGCGGGGCTGTTCCGCGGGTGGCTGTCGGCTCCGGAACGCAGTTAGCCACGTACACGCAGGCCAAGCATCTGGTCATGGCTGCTGGCTTCGAAGACGGCATTGCGCTGCAACTTGGCTGTACGTTGCCATCAATTTGCTCTTGTGTTGGCTCGGTGTTCGAGGATAATGACCGTATTGTTTGCATCGAATAGCGAGCTTTGTGACTGGTTTCGCAGTGACGACGGCCATGAACCCGTTCGATGTGGTCTCCACGCGGTTGTACAGCCAGCGCGTTGTCGATGGCAAGGGCGAGCTCTACTCTGGCGTGTTCGACTGCATTCGCAAGACTTTCAAGAGCGAAGGCTTCGTGGGATTCTACAAGGGCTGGACCGCTCACTACTTCCGCCTTGGCCCGCATACTGTCTGCACATTGCTCTTCTGGGAGCAGGCCAAGACGTTCGCTGCCAAGTACGGATATTAAAGCAAGAGAGAGTATAGAATAGTAGAGAATGGTAAAACGCAACAAGTAGATGTAATTATGCGTTGTTTCAATCTTGTTGATCTTGTTTCAGGGCGTTGTAGCACCTTTTCAAGTGAGAAGCGAGCTCAAGCGATAAAAAAAGGAAAGTGCGAGCTCGGATTTGTGGGTTATGAACGCCTGAAGTCGCAAAGAGACTCTCGTACGCTCTTCGGTTGCAACAATTTGACTGCTATCTCTTTTTCCAAACAACCAGGGCTTTACCAGCTCACATATGGGCACCAAGCACGCAGATCATGAACTGGGATCAGAAAATGCTGCTCTAGACGCGGTATAGCTTGGCAGTTCGCGTCTGTTCAAGATCGATCTTGTGGCCGAAGAGGTCGCGAATGTTGCTCAGTCGGTACTTGATCATCGTGGGGCGTTCCAAGGACAGACCCCATGCGATCACGCGCACGTTTTCAGGCAGACCCATGGGGCGCAGCATTTCCGGTCGGAAAACACCCGAATTACCAATCTCGGTCCACTTCTTGAGGTCCGGATGGAATGCGAAGATCTCCATACTGGGCTCCGTGTACGGGTTGTAAGCGGGCTTGAAACGCATCTGCGTGATGCCGATCTTCTCGAAGAAAGCCTTGATCACACCGATGAGGTCACCCAGCGACAGGTCGTAGTCGGCTACGACACCTTCGACCTGGTGGAACTCAGCTAAGTGGGTGGCGTCCATGCTTTCGTTACGGAACACACGATCGATGGAGAAGTATTTCTGCGGCGTAAAGCCACCCGGCTGGTTGGCCAGCTTGTACAGCATCTGTGCCGAAATGGCCGTCGTGTGCGTACGCAGCAGGTTCTTCATAGTGGTCTCACGGGTGAAAGCACCGCGTCCGTGACTAATAAACACCCAAAGAGTAAGTAATTGAGCGCAAACTTCGTTAATCGATCGTTAGAGAGCTCACCCAATGGAGCCGAAGCCACCGTTCTCGTGCATGTCTTCGACACGCTTGTAATAGTCTTCAGGCACCGTCAGACAGTTGGCAGGCTCTGCAAAACAGTGCAGCGTTAGTAATCAATCAAAATGGCTGCTTCAGCTGAAAAGGTTCATGTACTGGTCAGGAAGAACGTGTCGTGGGCGTCACGAGCCGGGTGCGACTGCGGCTGGAAAAGTGAATCGAAGTTCCAGAAGCTGCTCTCGACGTAGCGGTTGGTCGGCATTTCCTGGAAACTACAAGCCACGAAGTAACAGCCTTAATACACACATAAGCACTTTCTGCTTATCAAAGTGACAGTACGTACCCCATATCCATCAACACGCGACGGAACTCAGCGCGCACCTTCATGAGCGGGTGCAAGTGGCCGCCGCCGACCGTCAGGCCGAGCGTGTTAAAGTTGTACGGCTTGAACGTCTCCGTCTTCCACGCACCACTATGGCCATGCAAAACGATACGTCACCTTCCTGGATCAATCAATCGTGAAGCCATACATGCGAATATACCTCTCGAGCATTTCTTTGGTCAGACCAGCAGCTTGTTTCTTGCGCTGCAGCGAGAAGTTCGCGCCCTTGGTAAGCGTGTACGACTTGCGCGTGCGGATCTCAACCAGGCTACGGCGCTTGAGCGTCGCGGCTTCGTCCTTGGACACAGCTGACATGGCACCTCCAGACGCTTCGATACGGTGCAGAACCTGCGTAGCCTCATCCACAACGCTCTCGACGTTGCGGAAGACTTTGCCAGAAGCCTTGTCCATGCGGATCCACTTGTTCTTCATGGCAGCGCCTTGGCCAAACTTGAGCACAGCAGCGCCCACGATGGCCTCCAGCTCGGGGCGCGTGATGCCGTCTTCCGCCGGAATGGCGTTAAAAACGCGAACTTCAGGCGATCCCTGGGCCAAGAAGCTCTTGGCCTCCTCTGTGAGCACGTAGAACGAGGTCGTGAGCTCCTGGCTGGCTACAAAGGCGTCTGTGAGCAGTGATTTCATCACGCCCACGACCACCTCGTGCGAGATGTTCTGTTCCAGCGCGAAGGCATAAGAGTCGGCGATGCTCTCGCTGTCGTGGATGCTCTGCAGCACTAGCGTCTCCACGCGCTGCTTGTCACTGCCGCTCATGATCAGTCTCGTAGGGGGATGACTTGTTGGGATTCTTCCTCTGGTGGGCATGCGCCGACCAAAAACGGGCCGTACTTAGTGACAAGTGCGCTCCCTGTTAAGTTCGCATGTTAATTGCAATTCAGTTGAGTGGCATCCCACTAGGAGCATTAGTGACATTCCTCTTGTTCGATCACCTGATTACTGGACGATTAACATTCGTAATTCTCTGGCGATGAGAAGAGCGGGCTTCGTTTCTCAGCAATGGCTTTGAGTCCTACAGCGTAGTCTTTGCTTGCGTAAGATTGGGCTTGAGAGTCGGCTTCACGAAGAACGGCTTGAACAAGACCATTATCCTGCTTCGATCGCAATGATTTCAGTAGTGCGCGAACTGCAGTGGGCGATGCTGACGCCATTTCATTTGCGATGGTAATAGCTTCATCCAAAACTTGATCCTAAGGTGTAGAGTACAAATAATCGCGTTAATACAACGACTTCACCAAGCCAGCATCTTCAAACTGAATCATACCGAGTCGACAGCCTTGGTGACAAGTCGAAGACGCTCTGCCTCGATGCCATTGATGATCTAGAGTACCATCCAGTAGTAAATATCACTGAGCCCTATCAAGACGGCAATGGTTATAGGTTGTACCTTTCCGGTCAGCAATAGGTAATTGGCCGTCTCCGGACCAACAAGCAATGGAAGGAAGTGCGAGCATGCCATGCCCTGGAAACCAATAGGCACAGCAAACTTATTGTGAGAAACGCACACCTCACCAGGGACAGTGAAGACGATGAAACTCACAGGGTGAAGGCCCAGGTTCACGAACGTGAAGCCGAGTTTCGCGTCCTTAGCAGCTACTCGCACATCGGCGAACAGCGAGATGCACAAACCGGCCCCGATGGCTGGCCCATTCAGCGCAGCCACAAGAGGCACTTGCAAAGAGCGCAACGACATGTAACGTGAATAGAATTGCTGCATGATCACGCTACAAGCAGCAGAAGAAGGATCAAATCTCTCTGGATTCCATGTCATGCCCGATCACAAATACATAAACTCGCCTGTTTCTTGTTGGCGTATCGTTCATCCGCCCCGAAAGAAACTTTATGTCTCCACCGGCTGAGAACGCGCGGCCTACACATGACAACAGCAGTCGATAGCTGTTGTTAGTCTGAAAAGTTACCATTATTGCGATCTTATTCATTTCACCTTCGCCAGTCAGCACGACTGCGCCAAACTCATCGGCTCGCTCATTGATCTCAGCCACTCGCTCTACAACGTTCAACATGCGATACCCACTCAGTCAGTCCATACCAAAGAGCGCGTCTTGTCTGCTTCCCATCCATTACCTTGCAGAGCGCGGCCCATGTCAGCGGTCATGGGGTTGAGCCGCTTGGGGTCATTCAGGTGCAGGATGCCCACCTTTCCCCTCTTCTCGAGCGCCACCAGGTCGCTCTTGCTGCGCACGGCAAAGCCGCGACGCTGCATTGACACGCACCCACGCACCCTCGTCGCCACCATAATGTTCAAGTTCAACTCGATGCGCGCACTGGAACGGGAGCGGGTCCGGTGTACCCTGCTCCCTCTCTTTCTGAATAATCCCTATCATGAACTGAACTTGACTGGGTTGACACGTTAGGTTTTTACGGGCAGGGCAGCCAAGGTTTTTCCGGTTAAAAGCAAGGTTAATAGACGGAAACTGGTGAAAAACCTTGACCCAGCGCAAGAGAGAGCGACCGGCGATCGTAGTATCACCACACGGCAAAAGGGCGGAGACGCTCGCTGCAGGACGCGCTGCCATGGCCACATTGGCCCATCAGAACTCCTCGACCGGTATGTGGTGGATCTTCCCCCCTGCGCGTTCGCCTGCCCGTCCAGCTGGCGCGTTGAGCTGAAAGTGAAAGGGAGCGCGGAGAGGCGCGAGATTCCCTCCGCCTCCCCTCCTTCGTCGAGCGGTAGATCACTAATAGTGTTGATTCGTTTGTACTCACAGGCTCCATGGAGAGCGGAGCGGCGGAGCGCAACAGCCGCAAGCCCTCACCGGCAGATTTCATGTTTGGCACGACGCTCGGAGAAGGAGCTTACGCTCGGGTATGTTCTTGCACGACTTGTACTGTCTCTCTGTATCTTGCTTTTAGTATTGCGAAGAGCTCTGTTCCGCTCGTGGGATCGCTGGCGTGGAACCGGACCAAAGAGCTATTCGCTGAACGGTGGAATGGAATGTTGCTGGGATTAGGTCGTACACGCGCGCATGAAGGACACAGGCGTGGAATACGCTGTGAAGATCATGGAGAAGCGCTTTATCCGCAAGGAGAAGAAAGTCAAGTTCGTCATGATGGAGCGCAAGGTGTTCTCGAAAGTCACGCATGACCGCATTGTCAAGCTTTTCTTCACGTTCCAGGTAGGAATGCCTGTATTCGTTGGATCGCTGGCTCGTGGGACGTGTCACGCGGCACCGCCATGCGCAAGTCTGTACCCAGTGACAAGTTGGCTCACTGGCGTTTGCGGTGTGTAATGGTGATGATTCCACAGGACAACAACTACTTGTACATGGTCATGGAGCTCTGTCGCGGAGGAGAACTACTCGACGTCATCACGTGCGTCATTCAGTACTTGCGCTTGGGCACACGACCATGACATGCTGATCACGTTACCATTCTGCTCTCTTAGGAAAAACCAGAAGGCAAATGCGGCAGCCGGCATGAAGGACCAAGCTTGCTCCATGGAGATCACCAAGTTCTACATTGCTGAAGTCGTCGTGGCGCTGGAATACCTTCACAACTACGTACGTATTTCATGCAAAACCGACCTGTTGATCTCCATTGACCTGTTTATATCCGATTTTGTAGGGCGTGATCCACCGTGATTTGAAACCTGAGAACATTCTACTCAGGTAGACAGCTTCATAGCTGCTTTGCTGTCTTGATCGGGCAGCTGACTTCCCGTCGTTTGTAGTGAGGATGGCCACATCAAGATTACGGATTTCGGAACTGCCAAGGATGAAACGGAGGAGAACCGCCACAATACGTTCTGTGGTACTGCTGAGTTTGTGTCGCCGGAAGTTTTGCGTGACCAGGAAGCCTCTCGTGGATGTGATATCTGGGCTGTGGCCTGCATGGTGTTCCAGATGCTGGTTGGGCGACCAATGTTCCGCGCTGAGAACGAATACCTTACGTTCCAGCAGATCTTGAACCACCCGGCTGAGGATTTTGCCTATCCAGACACGGTTCCTGCTGTCGCGCGTGACTTCATTGACCGTATTTTGCTTCAGAACCCAAAAGACCGGCTTGGAGCCGGTACCGACGAAGAAGGCAATGGCTATGTTGCGTTGAAGAGTCATCCGTTCTTTGATGGCATCAACTGGGAGACACTGGGATCGCAGCACGCCCCATACATTCCTCCAGTGGGTAGTTTGCCCCCAACTGACAATGTAAGTAGTCAGCTAGCTTCTATGTCTTGGCTAGAATAGTTTCTCAACTGGTTTGCCTTAGGATGGTGCGACGGAAGATTGGTTGTTTGCCGGAGTGGCCACTGAGCTTCAAGTCTCTTCTGGTTTGGGTTTGGCCTTTGAACCTGTGCCACAGTACGTCAACTCGATGCGATCATCGTCATCTTCTCTTGGTTTTGACCGGGTTATTGTTCTTGTAGAGCGAGCTCGCCTGTCAATGTGGTGGAAGTTGCACGACAGAAGGCTGCGGTGCCACCTCCACTTGCACGAACAAGCTCGTTATGGTTCGTCTGTTGTCTTAGATGCTCGAGTCGAAACAAATCTGAAAAAGACTGATTCAACCTCATTTACTTGTGTTAGGAACCGCTTTTTGCTGGATGATGAACTGATTAAAATGGGAAGTCTCATCAGCAAGCGGAAGGGCTTGTTCTCGAAAAAGCGCCAGGTATGTGCGCGCAGTTGGGCTGCGATATGTTGATGCCTTTCTGACTTGAATGTGTGCTTTGTCTTCAGCTGATCTTGACGTCGACGCCGCGTCTGATTTACATTGATCCCATTAGGATGCGACAAAAGGGTATGTCTCGCTTTGCTTCAATGCTATTAAGAAATGTCTCTTGCATAGACACTCACATGCTTTGCTGTGCTACTGTAGGAGAGATTCCGTGGTCGGAGAACTTGTACGTTCAATCGAAGAGCAGCACTGCTTTCGATATTGTCACGGTGCGTCGTCTTACTCAAATGTCTGCTTTTGTCATCTGAACTGACTCCTTTTGTCATCAGCCGAACCGAGTGTACCATCTCAACGATCTCGTCAACGGGTCGAAGAAGTGGATCGACGCTATTAACGCAGCGCTCGTGCAGCGGATGTAACTGTGTTTAGTAGAAATTTGTGCAGTGCGTCAGCTTTAAACCCAATGAACAAACTCATACACACGACACATCAGCATCTAGTATGTGTGGCCATATCAATTCCTTTACACAAGCTCGTGAATGAGGCACCATGCACCACAAACTCACTTAAGTAATCACAGATAGAGTCAGAATATACAGTGAATATTGTTTGCTGCCGCAACGAGGATGGCCGTTGGGATTTGAATTGGATTAACTTAGCGTCAACTAGATGAGCTGAGTGCTATCGCTTATTCCTCATCGTCATCGGCGTCGTTACCAGCATCGTGGATGTTGAAGTAACGCAGCTCGTAGGTCTGCTTGTCCGAGGCAATGACGTGCAGGTAGTCACGCAGCTGCTGCTTCTTCAGGTACTTCTTGGTCAGGTACTTAAGGTAACGCTTCGAGAACGGAGCGACAGCGGCGATCTGAAGCTTGGTCTTTTCACGGGAGATCTTGACGACATCGCCAAGCACACCGACCTTGCCACCGACCTTGATGCGGTCGTGCAGGAACTTCTCGAACGAGGCGACGTCAAGGACGTGGTCATCGACCGGGATGGTGCAGTCAATGGTGAACTTGAGCACCTGCTTCTTAGCGACCTTCTTTCCCTTGGTCTGTAACACGCGCATGATGTAAGCAAAATGACAGACACTAACAACAGCAGAGCTGTGCAGGTCCGCATCGCTTCCTAAAGACGATTCCATTCCCGACACTTGCTTGTGACCAAGCGCATGCGGATTTGCTGTTGGCTGAGTCTCTCTCATCTCTACCCGGATTCACAACAGAGAAGGTGGCTCTGCCAATCCTATTCATCCAATACTATGCGTGACGCTCTGCCCGTTGCCGGGGAGAAGGCATCCACAGAGAAGGGAACTCTGTTTGCCCGAGCAGAGAAGGGTAAACCTCTGCAGCTTAGCAACTCATAATGGTCCGATGCGAGCAAGCAGAAAGCAAGTGCCATTGGACAAGGCTCTGCTCCCTAACTCAACTCGCTCGTATATCGTTTGGTAGGAGACGATACAGATTCACACACGAACAGAATCACGCAGCACTTACGACGACTGGAGCCATTGCGATTAGTTGCAGCAAAAATACTTGTAATGCGCTCTCAAGCGCTCTCGCCCAAGCAAAGCGACCAGCCAAGCGCCTGGACCATTCATTTCGCACGGTGTCTTACACCTACCCCGAATATAGCTCTGATTGGCTGAATATGGTTATTACAGCTCTTGTAGTGAATTCTAGCTCTTATAGAGAGTGAAAAGCTATTGGTTGGTGGTCACGAGCGAACGGCGCAGGAGTCATGAAGCGCGCCACTGGACGCCCATCTTGTATCTGGTCGATTCCTTAAAAGTGATTCAAGGTACGCACCCAGCATGGCTGCTGTTGCAATGGCGCTGAGGCTTCAGAGTCGCTGACGGTCTTTGTGTAGATGCGTTACATTGCTGCTTACCTCCTCGCTGTCCTCGGTGGCAATGAAGCCCCTTCGGCTGCTGACGTCAAGAAGATCCTGTCGTCGGTCGCCGTCGAAGTCGACGAGGCCCGCCTGAGCAAGGTCATCGCCGAGCTCGAGGGCAAGAACGTTGACGAGATCATCGCCAGCGGCTCCAAGAAGCTCGCCAAGTTCGGCGGTGCTGCCCCCGCTGCTGCTGCTGCCGGCGGTGCCGCTGCCGGCGCTGCCGACGCTGCCCCCAAGGTGGAGGAGAAGGAAGAGGAAGAAGAGGCCGACCTTGGTGGCGGCATGGACATGTTCGGCGGTGGCTCGGACTACTAAGCTATGTCTGCCGCTACTGATCACTGATCGATCTGTTGTGCTGCGCCTCGCGGCATAATGTCCATCAATGTAACCAATCTGACATATTCGCGTCACTTTTTCATTTCCTTCGTCCTTCCTCTGCGTTCGCATGCTTGGCTCTATTGCAGAGAGCAGCCGCGGTTCTTAGTGCGGATGTCGGGACTCTTGACGTCTGGGTCGTGCTGCTCGTGGTTAATGATCTGCGCTTTGAGCACGGGCGCCTCGTTCTCGAGATCGATCTTGGAGAGCACGACGCCCGCCAGGTCGGCTGCGATCTGCCGGAAGCTGGAGTTCACCTGGTCGCCGGCTTTGGCCGAGACAAAGAAGCTCCTGAGGTCGTTTTCCTCGGCAAACTGCTTGTGCTTGGCCACCTTGACAGCGCGCAGGTGGTTCAGGTCGCCTGTGCAAGCAGCAAGGTGAATAGAAGCGCCCTCTATGAACAATCCTATTCACGTACTCTTGTTGCCCATGAGCCCCACATACGGCATGCGGTCCGAGTCAAAGGTGCGCCGCACAAGTCGGTACCAGTCCTCGAGGTTCTGAAAGCTCTCGTAGTTGGTGATGTCGTACACTAGCAGCACAGCCTACAATGGCACCACACACGCAATCAGTCAGCCAATGAAGAGTCTTACGCAGCCACGGAGCAGCAGCCTACATGGGCGCCAAAAATGTAGTTCTTGAGCATCTTGCCACCGATGCTCTGGCCTCCGATATCCCAGATCTGCAGCGTCACCTGCGTGTCTCCTAACGCCATGAAATCCGCATGAAAGCATGAACAGCCGCAGCCTACAAGAGATACAAGCGCACCTGGCAGCGCAAGTCGCTTTAGGAAAAAGTCGAGGCCGATGGTCTGCTTGTACTGATTGGAGAACGTGTCCTCCGTGTGCCGCATGGCGATGGATGTCTTGCCCACAGCACCATCGCCCAGGATGATCACCTGCAGCAGCCAGTCCACACGTCAATGGACATACGTCTTGCCAGTATCATGGAGCAAGCCTGCCTTGTACTGCAGCTGCTGAGGTTCATGCTCGCTGTCCGTTTCCTTCGACATATCGGCCGAGGATTGCAAGTGTCGCTTCGCATGACAGAGGCCGAACTTAACGGCAACATACTAAGTGCGGTCTGGATGCCGTAACTCTCAGAGAATGGCTTCATTCGCACGGCTGACGCTCGCGCTGCTGCTGCTGCTGCTCCTGGGCGCCTGGAGCGGCTGCTGTTATGGCACGTCGGCGCAGTCGGCAGCCAAGATGAAGCGCAGCAGTCCTGTGGTGGCGGTTGAGATCGATGGCGTCACACGCAACCTCATTATCACAACAGGTACGACATGCTTCATTGATACAGCCGTGAGCTCACTGACTTCCTCTCTGTGTACACAGACATCGATGGTGTTCTCCTCTGCTCTGATCTGTCGGACAAAGCTGCCATGTCAGCTAATCTGGAGTTTGGTAGGCGCCTGACGCGCATGGATATTTGTGCTGTGAATTGACAAAGGGATTGCCGACAGACTACGCTCGGCGACTGCTGCGCTTGCAGCTCCAGAGTTTATCGCAGGAGCTCCATACGTCCGATGTTAGCATCCCAGCTCTGGGCTATTCAGGCTCCATGCTGATCGGCGTGTTCAAGCTCAAGAAGCAGTGGCTCAGTCCTGCCACTGTCGAGTATTTTCTCAAGTGAGTGCACCGTATCAGATGTAACAGGCTTCCCTTGCTGATCAGCGTGCTACGTTAGGAGCTCAAGGGCCACGGGTTTCCTGGGCGTTGGCTTTGCCTTTCGCCCGGTGAGCTCACCGTTGTGGAAAATGCTGGGCGAGTCCTCGCAGTATTCGTATCAAGGCATGACCAACACCACGACCAAGACTGCGCGGATTTCGGTGGAGAACACTAACAAAGACAGTGAGGATAATGCGGACGCAGAGGGTGAAACTACGAGCACTGCTGTAGACGAACAGAGCTTTCTTTGGAGCGAACCGCTAGCATCGGTCGATCAGCAGGATGAGTTCGGGAATAACCAAGGACTTTCGTTCGCAAGTACGAGCGCTTGCTTGAGACTGGATGCTGGCTTTACTGACTGATCTGTGCTGTCTCAGTCCACGAGATGTTCATTCGCTGCGCCTCGTCCTCGTCGAATCGAGTCTCTCCTTGGAACCAACCGGAATCCTCCACGCGCATCGCGATCTTTGGCGAATTCTCGTCGAACTGGGACGTCTCCGTGGATTTCAATACTCCGTGCCTCGTTCTCCCGCAGGAATTCTACGAATCAGTGAGCATCCTTCTCTTTCTGTGGTGTTTATCTCAATGAACTCACGCTGCGATAGCTGGTAGGCTGGCTTGGACTCTCCTACAATGACGAGCTTAAGCTCTCCGAAATGCCCGCTAGCATGTTGCTCCCCGCGCTCTCGTTCTCGCTTTCGTACCGTGGTACTGAGCTCAACATCCCGCTGCAAAAGCTTGTGCTCGCGGAGCTGCAGAACAATGCCACCGGAACTGCACGTGTTTGCATCCAGCGCTCCGGATCGATCATCCAGAACGGCGCCTCGATCTTCTATCCACTGGACCAAGACGCTGGCTCTGTGCAACGGTATCGCGTGCACACGTCTGCGAGTCTGCCGCTCTTTAACATGTTCCAGGCCCCGATCGTGTTTGGAAGCATGGTGCTGGACACCCTGGAGCAGATCGTCTTTGACGGCAAAAGCAAGGAAACCGGAGTGCGCGCCGACCTGGACAGCGATGAAGACGAACTCCCGACGAACTTCTCTGCTAAATGCCGTCCCGCGCTTATCTGCATCGGACAACAAGACTTCGTTCCGCGGACGAACGGCTGCCAAGGTAAGCGATTCATTCTAAGTACCTTGCTAGGAACGCAAACAGTGATGAACAAGTGGCCATGACAATGTATCACAGATCCAGATTGCTCGCTGTATTATTTCCATCGCTTGGATGAGGCTACGAAACGCTGCGTTGTCGTAAGACCTCTCCACTCTCGCTTCACCACTCTCTTTCTGCTGTCTAATGCATTTAATTCGTCTTTTCTTGATGTACAAATGCGCAGGAATCGGGATGGGTCGTCACACTCTTCAGCACCATCGGCCTTCTGCTGCTTGCCGAGTCGGCATTCAACATGACTATCCGCCGACTTGTCACGCAAGCAGCAGCGAGAGCCTCGTAGAAACTGCGTTGATCTCCGCCCTATCTTCAAAAATGAAACTCTAGCTCTTGCCGAGACTGAAGCCTGGTCGACCAATTGCCACTTGCGTCTTCTTGAGCGCGACGATCTTGGTCTCCTTGCTCTGAGCCGGTGCTGGCCGCTTCTTAGACACGTTTGCTGCGGTCTCTGTCTTGTCTACTGCGGTCGACTGCGTTTGTGCGCTGTCACCCTGTTCACTGAGCTGCCACTGGACGTGAATGCTGCTGTTCTGTTTCATAAGCTCACGTACAGCAATCGTGGCATCCGATCCGTAGTCCAACCGGAAATGAAGAACCAGAGCGCGCTGCGCCTTGGGCACGCTGCCGTCTTCCTTGATCACCGGCTCGGGTTCTGCTGGTACGCTCTTGCGGTTCTGTAAGACATCAGCGTCGTTCAGAAGCAGAGGGTGGGTGGCGTCGTAGTAGCGCTTGACTTCGTGCGCTACGTGGATCGGTTTTCTGATCACGTGGCGATACGCGCCGCTGAGCTCGTACTGATGCACCGGCGTTCCTAGGCTGAGCCATGAAGCAAGATCCACACCGTCGGTCTTGAGAAGCTTCTGGTAGGCCTCGCCGATTTCGTTCGACGGATACACGATCGAATGACCAGGAAGCGCCAGCACGACATCGTCAATCGAGTACGCCGCCTTGTTTTCTTCCGTTACGACGACCACATTGGCAGGATTGGTTCGAAGCGCAGGAGCTCCAGCCGTTCGCTGCATCACCAGGTCCCCAATCGCGACTTCATTGGACGGGAGTGACTTAATGCGAAGGCTCGCCATTTGGTTCCACACATAGTTCTGATAGGACTCGACGTACGCGACGCGGAGATGCACGGGCACATTGCGGAAAGCCAATTCATTGGCGTCAATGCCGTTCTGCAATAATCCTTCCAGCACCGCGCGCTCGGGCGCGAGGAAAGGAGGGAACATGCGCAGCGCGGCAGCCACGTCCTTATGTTGGCGGAAATGATCCCGAGCCTGACGCACTTTGCTCGCCTCGCCTTCTTGTGGTCGCAACAGCAGCCGCACAGCAAGCGCGAAATCCTTGCGTAGAATCGCGCGGCCGATGACGTGGTATAGCGTTGAGCTGCTACCAAAGCGCTGGAGCCCCACAAAGTTGATGAATCCTCGAGCAGCCCACTGTTGCACGGCCACGCTGATCGCTGCTTCCGAGAGTTCGTCTTCTGCTGGCAGACTGCGAATGACCATGGAGAATGCGTTGCCGAGGCAGCCTCCTGGTGTGAGCTTGGCATGCACGTATTTCAGGTCGCCAATCAAATACTTATTGTCGTCCAGAGTCTTGTTAGGGTGCACGCGCATCACATTCTGCGCCCGCTCCTTGGGGATGCGATAGGCCGTGACCAGCTGCGTCGTGACGCCGCGCTTGTCCTTGGCATCGGCGTACGAAAAAATGGACGAGTTGACCTTGAGCATCGATCCAATCTGGTTAATGACTGCCATGATGTCCTTATTGCGCTTGTAGACTACGAATTGGAGGTAGTCGGCTACAAAGCAAAAGAGCGTCAGTCACTATGGATCGAGGCTAGAGTCATGCGAGCAGGATACATACGTCGATCTGTGGGCCAGTCTCGTCGGTCGCCCTTCTTCGGACCAGGCAGCACGCGTCGAATGCGGATGACTTGCGTGTTGTCCTCAGCTGTGATGGTGTCGGCAACGATCAGAGTCTTACCGTACGTGCGCATGGACTCGTGTAGCACGACGCGGTCGGACTTCTCTTGCAAGCCGCCAATGTAGAACACCAGTTCTTCTTCCTGCTCGGCCGTGTCCACAGCGCTGTAGGCAGTGGTCGTCGTGTTAGTCGAGCGCTTGGCATTCGCGTCCGCCTTGGCTTGCATCTCAGCCAGCTTGCGTGCACGCACAGCTTCGAGGAACTCCTTGAACTCCTTGCCTTTCTTCTGGCCCAACTCACTCGTGACCTTCTCGATGAGCTTTTGCATGTTCTGGGTCTCCAGAGCATGCGCACCGAGCTTTGTCTGCGCTGCTGCCAACCGCTGCACCTTTTGCACCAGCTCGCGCACGGCAGCGTTGACATCGGGAGAGCATTCAATGCTGGTGGACGGGGCGTCCTTGTCCTTCTCTTTGACAGGGCCGAACGCGAAGCCCAGCAGTCGCTCGTAGACCTGAGCCTGTAGTGGCTTCTGCTTCTTGGCCAGCGTGGTGAGCGTTACGACCTGTCCATTCGAAGCGATCTCGTGCACCATGAAGTCCGAGAACCGCTGCTTCACGAGACCAGTGAAGCCTGGCTGGTCCGGCGTCAAAAAGCCCTGGATACCCACGACCTGCTCGTCGATGCTCACGGCGTCGTGGTCATTGTAGCCTTCGCCCTTGAACCAGTACGAGCCGCGGTGGCCACTGTTGCTGCTACTGTGGTGATGACCTCCACGCTGCGACCGGCCTCCAAAGCGCTTGTTGTGGTGGTGGTTGCCATTGTGGTGGTGGCCGCCGCCGCGCGACGCTCCATGATGCCGGCGCTGCTCCATTCGCCACGGGATACGATATCGAAGCGATGGTTGGTCGTACCGGTCAAGTCGATTGTTGGATCCATCGACTAGCCGGCTTGCGTTGACATCAACAATTATCGACTTTTGGGTTAACTACTGTACGGATTATCTCAAGATATCATGTAATATATAGCCATATTTTGCTGAAGCGAATATATCGTAAGATAAATGGAAAAACGAACCAGCAAAATAATCGGTCGGTTTCCCTTCGCGACAACATGCGTTTCATGAGCAGGCCTAATGGATATGTGTCGAATGAACTGGCCTTTGCTTTTGATTGTTTGTGGTGCGACAGAGCGGCAGCGCGGCGGTTAAGCGTCGCGTAACAGCCTGACCCAGCTCACGACCGGAGAGAGCCGGCATTTGATCTGCAGAACCTGCGCTTGCGGTCCTTCAAGTACGCGGCTCTGAGCGACAAAAGCGGAGACGACCAAGCGATGCGCCGCGTCACATCTCCACGAACTGCAAGGGAGCACAGTTCTTCTTCGGGCGTGATGCGCACAGGAACGAGTCCACGCAACGACCTGATGCCGCGACCGCCAGGTGAGGTGCATGCGAGTGGCCGGAGACATCCATCTTCCTCGAGCAACAGTGGTAGCGTGCTGCCAATACTAGCGCTACCTCCTCAGCAACCGATGGGCTCGACTCTACCCGCAGTGCGAACACCGAGTCCCGGTACATTCAAGCGCCAGGTGTGGTCGACGCCGCGAGGCGGCGAGTCTCTCGGTGCGCAAACGTCACCGCGCCGCAATTCACAGGAGCCCGCGTACGCAGGAGACTACGATCCGTCGTATCTGCCAGCCGTGGATCCGTACGCAGACAGCACCTCGTACCGCGCGCTTCGTTCGGACGCGTCTACTTCCTACACAGAGTTGTCTCGAGCTCCACCGGACACGCTGTTTGCGAGCAGCGCAGAGCAAGCTCAGCTGGCTTACATGGACCAAATGTACGGCACGATCCAGATGCTCAACGCAGAGCTGGACCGAGAGCGTCAGGAACGAGCACGAGAGAAGATGGCCAGTATTGAAGACCAGGTGGACGCGTACGAGCACGCTATGCTGAGTGGAATGACCAAGTTTTCCACCGCCGATATGGACGACGAGATCACTCCCAATGCTGTCGTGATGCCGATCCCACTGGCCCCACCGGCCAAAAAGACGCGCCCGCAACGGCCGACCCCGCAATCGCTGCAGGGCTTGCAGCTGGCCAAGGACCAAGTTGAACTGTGTGCCGCACTGGGAAAAAATGCTGAGCTCCGGATCCGCTCCAAGCAAATGGAACAAAGCTCCGAGAAGACGGCACTGGAGCTGGAGCAAGCGCAGAAACAAATGAAGTTGATCGAGCGCCGCGTTTCCAACCGCGAAGAGAAGCTTCGCATTCTGCTCAAAGAGAAATTGCACTGGCAGAAAGAAATGAAAGACATGCGCGATCATGTCGTAGAGGAGAAGATGCGGCAAGTGGACCTGTTTCGTCGGATGGAATCTGCAAAACGAGAGCATACTGCTCAATTGGACGCAGTTGAACAAGCGCTGCGCGACACAGAAGAAGAAAACCAATCTTTCCGGGTGCACATAAATGATATCAAGGCGCAGATGGATTATCAGACCAAGAAGATGGACGATCTTGCTCGTCAGGCCAAGGAGGAGAAAGAAAAGTTCGTAGCCTGCATCGCAGAAACTCGGTTCAAGTTCAAGGAGTGGCGAGACGGAGAAGCTGCAGCGCTGAAAAGCTCACGTGACCAAGCGATTAACAATCTGAAGACAGAGTATGACCTAAAGATGGCAAGGCATCAGGACGAAAAGCAAAAATTGCGTGAAAAGGTGAAAGACCTGGAAGTTTCCTTGCGGCTCATGCAGAAAGATCGAACGCTATCTCCATTGGAGTTGAGTCTGCGCAAGGCGACAATATTAGGTAGTAAAGATAATGCTGGGACTACAGAAGCCGAACTGATCGAGGCCCACTCAAAGATTCGAGAGCTTGAGTCACTTTTGGAGCACTCCCAAGAATTTCAGCGGCGACAAGAAAACATTATCAAGGTTTCAGAGTCAACTATTTCCAGGCTGATGCAAGAACGGGAAGTGACTGCGCTCGAAAACCTTAGCTTGCACCCACTTATCGGAGGTGTGAATCAGTCCAGCATGTTAATGGATGATAATCCTTATGCTCCGTCAAGTTATCCAGGATCACCACAACGGGAGAGTCCTAGGCGACCAATCCCGAAAAGCTCGGTCCATGAAGCGCCAAGCAAACGGGTCGATAGCGGCAGTAAACCAAAAACTAGTACGACTTCATCTTCAACGGGACAATTGCGCAAAGGTATTGACTCACCCGGGAGATTCGTTTCTCCTTCCGGTATATATTCCTCATCGGCTGCTTTGATGGACACCAGAAATCTAGGCTCGCAACTAAGTCCGGTCCGACGCAATATCGTGGCACCATCAGACTCAAGGCCGCAATTTGATGATCGAAGGCTTGATGACTACGTGGTTAGCGAAAATGGATATGGTCTAGCAAGCGAAATACTTCTGGTTGATGTTACTGAAAACACGTTCACAGCCAAAAAAGTGCAAGCGAGTAATGAAGCCGCGTCTAAAATCACAATTTCGGATGTTAGTTCTAAGGAGCAATACTTGCTAGATGAGCTTGCACGCGTTCAGCGAGATCTCGATGACGCCCGATCGGTGTTTGACCGAGTCAAAGATCGTGCGAAGCTTAGCATGGTCGATATTGTCGCGGACCAGTGTGAAGTCGCATCGAGTGATACCCAAAAATTCGTGCCTGGCAAAGAACTGTTTACCGAAAACTGCGATAATGTTGTTGATGAACCGGTTGAATCGCTTAAGCTATTTCCAGCTCAATTAAAATTATTCGAGAATATGGGTGCTGTGGTATCTGAGTTGCCAACGGGTAATGGTGAGGCGATAGTTGAAGTGGGCGTTCTAATCGACGACACTTCCCCCGATTTTGGACCTGATTCTTCACGCGTGGCACCCATTTACATGCCTGACCAAAACCTCAACGAAACCTTTCCTTCCGTAAATTCTGGCGAGTCTCGATTCAACTCAATCGGTGACGAAATTTCTACAAACGTCATTTTTCACGAAAATCAAGTCAGCTCAACGGGAGCCAGTGAATTCGTGGATTTGAATAGTAATGCAAAACGACTCTCAGATGCGGATGGCGGAGAATGGCAAGTGCTTAATATTATGCAGCCAAAAGAATCCAAAGATGTAACCAGTCTTACGGTGCAAGATGATCATGCTGTGGTGACTTCACCTTCTGATTTAGAATACCTCGAGTTGATTAAAACCTTAGCATTTAGTTATGGTGCAACTGTTTCAAGCGAAATGGTCCGCGAAGCTGCGCTATTAGCTGGAAAATTAGCAAGCAGCTTAAGCGCGGTTTCGAAATCACTATTTGAGGAAGCTACATCTACAAACGAAGATCTGGAGCTACCGATGAATGCAGCTCATAAACTACCCACAGACACAAGTTTTGTCGATGCGAATGATGTTTGTCTTGCCAAAGAAACAGTGAGTATTGATGATGCGTCAGTGAAAGGATTTCCGGTTCTGGGTCAGAACGAATTACATGATGGATCTTTGGGAAATGATACTTCTATGGAAGCACTCAATGAGTCAATGGCGTTGGACAGACTTCGTTCGATGGATGACGAATGTGGAATAAATACAGCAGCAACTATGCCACCCGAAGAACTCAATTCTTTGGATGAAAGTGAACTGGAAACAATACTGACACAAGAGGATGTGTCACCTGATGACTGTATACAGTCAGATCAACGCTCGAATCAGCTAGTAGTCTTCCAGGACATGAACCCTTGGTCGTACGAAGCACGAGCAGCAATCACTTTCATGACTGTAATAGAAGCCGAAGCTTGTGCCCTCGTATCATTAAAGCGAAAAGTACTGGCAGACCCTCCTGTTACATCTGGCCGTTGCATTGCAAGCGAAGACGCAAAAGTATTACAATCACTCCGGGACAGCTCAATTCTAGATGAGTCGGCCCAGATGCCACTCGGGTCGGATGAAGCACGAGCGGCAGTCGCATTCAAGACTGTCTTGGACGCTGAAGCGTGTGCTCTTATCTCTATGAAGAGGAAAGAATTGCTAGACCTTTCTTCACAGAACCTCAATAATATGCATGATAATCACGAGCCCACTAAGACCGAGGACGTTTTACAGCCATGCGTGACCTGCTCAGCTCCGGTAGAATCGTCTGATGAAGCGAGAGTTGCGGTCGCTTTCATGACAGCCACTGACGCCGAAGCTTGTACTCTCGTAGCTTTAAAGCGCAGAGAATGTTTTGATTCCGCTCCAGTGGTGAGAAAAGATTCAGACCATCATTGCTCACTCCTTACGAGTGGAGAAGCAAGTTCCTTACAATCGATTGAAGCCATCTTAGATCCAGTTGAAAGTAAGTCTTTCGATGGCTCAACTGCGCATAAAGAAGCTCGCACGGCAGTCGCTTTTGTAACTGCAATGGGTGCTGAAGCATGTGCAATCGTGACGGTTAAACGCAGCAAGTTCGCTCAAGACATTCCTGTTGATAGGTGTGAGGGACCTGATGAGTATAAAGTCGTATCACAAGATGCTTCAGAATCAATTTTTCAAGGTCGAGTAGTTGAGCCGGAATCAAATCCAGCAACGGACAATGACGAAAAAGGCTATATCGTGGTCCGAGATACTGTAGAAGATGTATGTTGGCCGGTGGGTGCCTTCTCTCGTGACATAAGTGCTGCTGAGCTCCCAGTGATTTCACCTGACATTTTATCAAATGAAAGCGCTTCGGATGAATGTCAAAATTCATTGAGCGATTCGAATGAGAGAGGCGTCATTGAGTCAATCACAACTGAAATGATACTGGTTAATCCTAGCGCTTGGGATGAGCCAGCAGACGAATGCAACTTTGTCGAGAAAGAAGTAATAGTAGAAGACGTGATTGATCCACCTCTAGCATCGATTGATGTCATGGATGACACGGAAGTGTGTCGAGAACAACTTTCAGACGAGCCTGGTGGTTCGCTGGATGTTAGCGTTGCAAAGCCTGTTTCCTCATTTGTGCCAAATGATCACGTAAGTTTCATTGCGACACACATGGCGTTCGCGTTCGTTAGTGCCATCAAAGCTGGGGCGTGTGCTATTGTTGCTTTAAAACGATCAATGCGCAAAGAACTTGAGAGTGCGCGAGCGTACATGCCAACCGATCCGTCATCGTCTACCCATACTATCGAATTGCGTCGTACTGTGGATTCCAGACAAATTGCTCAAGCAGTTTTACCTGAGATGACAAACGACAACCCAGCTGTAAATGTCAATGATTCTGAGCTGCAAGGAGATATTGTTGCAGTGGATGTATCTAAATATGATGGCACTGAGGTTCTCCATTCTCCTGGCTTGGTGGTCAAAGAAAATCCTTATAGAGAAATCTTATCTGACCCTGTCGAAGCGGTACCCATTAACGATAAACCGGAGAGTGTTTTAGTCAGCCCAGATGAGTGCTTGGTGGATGTATCAAACAATTGCTTGGTTTTGAAGATGATGACTTGTGGAACAGCAACAGCGATTTCTTACGATACATCAGCAGAACCCGAATCTGATATTGTGATTCGATCAAATGAAGTTTTGGAATCGGAAAAGATGGCTCCAGAACACGTAGTATTGACTTCTGACACCGAATTCGATTACAGAGAGACTCCACAAACGTGCGAAGATGTTCTCAATGCGTTGACCGAACTGGTCAACGTCATTGCTGACAAAGAAGTAAATTCGTCTCATACACCAGATGAGGCTGAAAATGATACTCAGATTGATAAAAAAGGCAATGAGTGTTTTCCAGAGACAATGTTTGATGAAATTTCATCAGATGACGCAACGTTCGCTACGCCACTTAATGGTGAGGAATCGATGTGTGGAAATATGATTGAGGATGAAGATACTGCCGAAGCACGTGTTGTATACTTCAATGAGGGAGTGGAAATTATTTCCTCTGAGCATTCTATTGCTGGCAAGGACAACTGTCAGGACGTATTACCAGAACATGATGCGCCAGTTGATGTGGATTATGACGTTGACCCAGTTAACGGTGCTGACTTTGAAGCAAATGAAATGATAGATGGATCCACGTCTCAAAAACCATTTGATTACATTACGCAAAATCGATTTACTTACGCTGCGTACGATCTCGCTGCTATCGAATATAACTTGCAAGTGATACTGGGTGCTATTGATGCTACTGCTCTTAAAACCGTAGCACAAAATGGCGCATTACTGCCGCAAGATGTTGCACCAGCACCAATAATTCCTTTTGATGATACCATTCCGGACGATTTTAGACAAGATGAAGCTGCAGTCGATTTAACTGTTGACCGTGGAACTGATACGAGCAACTTTCATTCGTCCACTGCAGTACCGACATTTTTTCGAGAAGTTTATGACACCATGACACAAATACTGGATTCTATCGAAGCTACTGAAAATGACTCACATTTAGCGATGGCGTCAATATGTGATAAAAATAATGTACCCAAAGCAACCGATCATTTTGTTCTTGTTGATACCAGCATACCAACTGGTGTTCAACGGCCAACACCGCTTGCACAGTTTGCAGAAGCAGCAAGAACAGTGAATGCGATTTGGAATGAGGAAGAAGCGATTGTAACTGAGCCAATTCAATTAATTGATTCACTGCCAACCGCAAGAATACTCGCCGATATCAAAAATGATTGCATTTCAAACATTGTAGCCACCAACATCCCGGACGACAACGTAAACATTCTGGACGTGCAAGAAGAGATGTCAGGGATTTTGTATGCAGTTCACGACCCCATTGATGCGTCAACCCGAATGATGCAGTCTGTAGAAGCCAAAACCACATATATCGCTCCAGTATACGAAGTGTCAGAAATCGTTTGCGACATTCAACCGTCATTAATATCGATTGACGTAGAAAAAGCCCTTTATGGTAAGCTGAACAATTTGGAAGTAACTGCGAATGGAGTTAAACTGTCTACAGAAAAGCCTGAACAAGGTAAACCTGCTGTACTCACTAAGGATAATTTGCTTGAAGACCCTGACTTCCAAGCTGTAAGAGTCACTGGTGATACGTTTGGTATTCAACCTTCACAAATGCAGATTGATGGAGTGGCTGTGGAAAATACGATGCTATCGATATTAAAATCAAGTGAAAAAACAGCCGTCGACATTTTACTGCCACTTCAATCACGGGTTGTCGAAGAGTTGGACTCAGATAAATTAATTTTACCTGCTAATGCTTTGCTTGATGAAAGCAATAACCTCCTTGTCAACTCACAAAAAGAGGATCTGAGTATCATGGATGCCGATAAAGCGTCTGTATCGTCGACTGACACGCTTGAAGTTAAAGACACAGTGCTTTCCATATTGAACAGGGTTCAAGCGATCGATTCTGAGTCGCTTGTAGCAATCAACGGGCTGGATAAACTCGGCGCAATACCAATTGCTGAAATGGATGATTCAGATGAGCTGTTATGTGAAATAGACGCCGCCAGTGGACAACTTAAAACCGCAGCTCAAATTACCGATTTTCAGCTTTTAGCAATAACACTTGCGGAGCTGGAGGTTGAAAACACACTGCAATCTATATTGGAAGCAATAGAAACGACATTGAGTGAGCCATTGCTATCTGTGGTGACCGAAGTTATGGCTCCTGTTGAGGCTGTCACGTTGTCGAATGATGACATATTCGATGAGATGGTTTGGAGCGAAACGGCTGAAGCTGTACCAGCGTCATCGTATGGTCGTGAGCTAGAAATGAACGATACAATGCAATCAATGTTAAATGCAGTAGCTTGCGTGCCCTTTGTACCTACGGAACTAACTTCAGCTGATATAATGTCCGACGAACTGATATCGAACAAAGGAGCACAATATGCACCACCATTGTCATTGCCTGATGAGGTTGAAGTCGACAAAACTATGCAGTCAATTATGAATGTTATTGTAGACACTATAGTTGAATTATCCAACAGTGTGTCACTTGAAACAATTGCACCAGTGGAAACTCCCGAGGACATAGAATCAATGCAATGTGAGGTCACTACAGGCGATAAACACCGCTTAAATCTCCGTGGTGACGAAGCCGAAGTCAGCGGTACGATTCAATCAATATTAACTGAAGAGGCTGGACAGTTGTCGGTAATTGAAGTTGCCGTCTTCGGAGCACTTCCTTTACTGGAAATTGCGATTGAGGATACATCATACAAGCAGGGACAAACAAATGGAAACAAAGTTCAAATTGAAGAGGTCAATAATGTTGTACGACAAGTCAACGCAAACGCACAGTCTGTTCCTGCTTTTGGAAATCTGAAAGCAGCAGCGAAATCCTCTGTAATAGAAGTGATTTGTGATGCGTCGTCTGTTGTAGAGGTAATTGAAGACGTCATTCAGCCAGTAATCCTAGAACACAAATCTCGGGAAGAGTGTGTCAAGGAAATCGAGAAAACAAAAGTTAAAGTGGCAGATCCAGACTATCCGCTTATGGCAGGTTACCTGACTGCGTCCGAAGCACTTCAGTCGGCAGAAATACTAAATGACACTGTGGAAATTGTGACGGCTATGAACTCAATAATCAATGAGGTTATCAGATCGAGTGTGGCCACACAGGAGCAGTTCTATTTAGACATGCAAGACCTTATCCTTTCTAAAGATCTCACACAAATCATGCCAGCTGAAGCACCAGGAATGCAACGACAGCTGTCCATTTTGGCTCTCGATAATGATTTGGCCCAAACGTTTATTGCCCAAGACCACAGTTTGCCTTCGGAAGAAGTAATTGCTGATGAAACTACTGAATCAACAGTCTGTGCTCGTCAGACAGTAAATGACGATGAAGCGAATAATGTCTCCAAAGCCATCACTGGTATTGTTGAAGAAATCGAGCGTGATAATTATAATATTGAAATCATTGCACTCAAAGTGGCAACAGATACGACTAATACGCCACTACACGAAGCAGTCACCGTTGATCCAGCAGTGAATGTGGAAATCAAGTATGAAGAACCTCAGGATTCAAGTTTGCAACTTGACGATAGATTAGTCGATTACACCTCAGGATCCGCAACAGCTTTATTTGAAGATACCGTAAATGCAAACAAAACGGATGATGTTATGAAAGCTGTTAGTAATATGGTTGAGATGGCAGATTTTATGATCGAAACAATGGGTAAAACTACAGCATGTGACATGGAATTCGCAAAACTCCAAGAGCAAAGCTTGACACTGGACTATCACCAAATCTCTGAACTCAAAGTTTTATCTGAGTGTGCAGATGAGACACCTAATCAAGTAGCAAAAGAGGTATCCGAAGTGATCAACGATGCTATCACAAGAATGGAGTGTGTAGATGCTATCATGGATGTCATATCAACTGTGGCCGATGTAGAAACTGAAGTCAAATCATTAGTGGGTGTGGATTTTCCAGTAGCGGTGACACAAACTGACTTAAGTTGTAAGGAGGCAAAAAAAATTCTGCAGGCGACTCAAGCAAATGAAGACTCGATTAATACCGCTGGAGACGTTTCTCGAGTTTTGATTGGGTTATGCGAGAGAATTGATGCTGACAACAAGTCTGTTGTCGATTCGCAAGTGGATTTTGTATTAGAGGAGAAGTTAATCTTGGAAGAAATGGCTGACCAAACGGCTTTCGCTACCCTTTCAGGACTAAACATGGTGCGCGCAAATTTTGGCAATGCTTTAGCTCTAAAGCCGCCAATCGAGGAGTCTGGAAAGACAGTACAAGAAGCGAAAGTGAACGCTCTGTTTGAGAAATCACATGGTTACTCTGATATTATTGTTGATCATGGTTCAAATATCGTGCGCCAAAGCGAAAGAGAGCGTAACTACCCCGCCTATAATGATGCATCAATTGACTTCGTGTCTAATTCAGCAGAAAATTTGGACCTTGTAGCAATATCAGTTATACAAAGTTTGGTTGATCAAGTATCGGCAGATGCGGCATTACAAAGTGATTCGATCGATAATTCGGATGATCTGGTAAAATCAGATAAAGAAGCTATCTCGACTGTCAAAATGGAGTCTCTCGACGATGAGTCAGCAGCTGACAAACAGTTCGAGAACCTGTCAAGCGCGCTTATGCAAAATGACTTCAATTGTCAAGTAGAGCCCATCCTTCGTATCGAAACTCGAAATGTTCTTAGCGATGCAATTCGTGCGTTAGAGGTTGCAGCTGAGCCACCAAATGCAGGATTAAATGAATCTGCTGAAGCTAATATCCTCGATGACGATGCCGATATTGAAATTTTAGGTGAAGTTACCAAAATTCTAGAAGAATTTTTGATCACAATTGAATCCAATTTACAAATCGAGGATTTTGCCACACCTACTGAGGTCGCAACAATGGAAATTGCCGTCTTCCATCCAGATAAAAAAACTGATCGAGAGGAGTCAACTGTGTCGGATTTATTACGCTCAGTCACAGATTCCAATCCGACGACTAGTTTTAGGAATGCAATGAATGCAGACAATGAGCCCAAGCGCCGCGCAAGTAGGAGACGAAGAGCATTATCACGCCGTGTTATGGAATCATTTCTATTTGATCCGACATTGTTGGCATATGACGTTCACCACGAGCAAGCCCAGCCATTTTCGCTAATGGACGACTCTCTTTTCAATATTGATCCAAATGCACAGCATATGCAGTTTGATGAGAACGACCGCGCAGCGATTGGTATAACTGAAAGTGAATTAATTGCCAAGAAAAAACGGATGGATTACGACAAGATGCGTAAATCTATCGCGTACCGATCCATTCCAGCATTCAATTATGCACAACTCGTGATCAAATTCCAATGGTCCGATTTTGTGGTTGCAACACCGATCACAGCCGGAGATATAAACGACAAAAGCGAGTCATTGCATCTATCGATGTCACCTGTTCAGAAGATGCGACTGCTATCGAAGAAAGGCGTGAAGCTTCCTTGTGGCTCGTACGTGATCATATCAGCGTTTATTAGGCCGCTCGAAGATGGCAATGAAAATTTACGCGTACAAATTTACGATTCCGAATGGGTCGAAGAGTTTCAGTATGATTTCTCTGAAGATCACTTGCGAGAGTATGTAGCTGAATGGAATGGAAGCGCCGGAGATGCCAAAATGTTTCTCGCTAAGCTAGAGTTCCGACGTGAAGAAGGCAGTATTATCATCCGACTTCCTGAAAAAATCACGCTAGTGAAAGACGCAGAAAACGAGAGAACGAACTCTTCACCACAGTTGATGCCTTCTACTCCAACTCTTACTATGATGTCGTCTCGGGAACGGTCAGAGCCATCTTATCACTTGTCAACCCACCATTCGTGGCCATTGCAGTCATACGAGTGTATTGATGAGTGCGATGAGTCCCGAACATCAGTTACCAGCATTGCCAGTAATTCCATGCGAGGTGATTGAGTGAAGGCCATTAGAAAACGTGGTAGAATTTGGATAAACATGTAGATTTTGTAGAATGAACGTCTCTAATCCCAATCTATTAGTTGAGTTACGCTGAAGAAAGAGCGGGAGCATCAACAGTGTCTTGAGCTACCGCGGTGTCCTGCTTCAGCTTCATCTGGACATCCAGATTGCTACTCTGTTTCATGAGTTCACGCACAGCCATTGTGGCGTAAGACGAAGGACCTGCAATGCAAATATATCAGCACGAAGAAAGAATCAGCCAAACCAGGAGAGACAGACAAGACTCACTCAATTGAAACTCAAGGCACAGAGCACGGTAAGTTCCATTGGGCACGGATGTAGGTGTCGGCTTGTTCATGAGAAGATCCACATCAGTCGATAGAAGCGGGAGAATTGGGTCGTTGTATCGCTTAATTTCATGGGTCACATCGATCGGTTTCTTGAGAATGTGGCGGAACGATCCTGGCAAGTGGTATTCTGAGTTGGTTGAGCGAAGCAGCGAACTGAAGTCCACACCGTCGGCAGCAAGAAGCTCGTCGTAGCGCTGTTTCAGTTCATTCTGTGGATACGCGATGTCGTAACCAGGAAGCGGTAGTACGACGTCATAGATCGAATATTTATCAATATTGTCCGCTGTAATCACGACAACGGCATTACTGGCGCTTCGTTGTTTCTTTGAAGCTGGCTCAGCATCAGTATCATCAGCAACTCCAGCTTCGTCTCCATCTTCTGCAACGTAGTCTTCTGCCACAGCAGCATCCTGCGCAATCACAAGGTCGCCAATGATCGGCTTATCAGGTGGGTACTTGTCCAATCGCTCAGTCACAACCGAGTTCCACACGTAGCTTTGGTATGAGTGCGTGTACATCTACAGCAGTGAATCAATCAGGTCAGAGGTCGTAACAGCGAGTGCCACACAACAACCAGAATGCTTACCATGCGCAAGTGTCGTGGGATGAACTGGATGGCGTTCGAGTAGTTGTCGAGCCCGTGCGCTTGGAAGCCTTGAAGAAGAGCGCGCTCCGCAATCAGGTACGGCGGCAGCGCTTTCAGTGCAGCTTCGATATCGTGGTTTTCCTGGAAGTTTCGGCGAGTCTCAGCGATCTTTGTCGCATCGCCTTCTTGAGGCTTTAGAATGAGCTCAATCACCAACTTATGATCGCGTTTGAGGATCGCACGCCCAATCTCGTGGGTCGCGATGGACTTGGTGCCAAAGCGTTGCAGCCCAAAGTAGTTAATGAACCCGCGTGAGGCCCAACTCTTGACAGCGTGGTCGATTTGCGCGTCACTGATCGTAACAGAATCCGGCAGATTGCGGATCACAAGCGAAAACCGATTGCCACGCAGATCGCCCAGGTTCAGCTTTTCTTTCACAAAAGACGCGTTGCCCACGAGGAAATTGAACGAGTCCAGGTCGCCGCGTCCAGCACGGTTGACCATCTCGAGCCGCTCCTTGGACCCGCGGTAGATAGTGCACAGCTGGGTCGTGATGCCGCGCTTGTCCTTGGTGCCAGCGTAGCTGATGGAAGACACGTTGACACTCATAATCCGAGCTAGTTGGTTCATCACACTGTTGGTCTCCATGTTGCGCTTGTATAGCACGAATTGGAGGAAGTCCGGGCGGTCCGCAGGCCACTTATTGCGTCCGCGGTCATCAATATCCTTGCGCTTACGGCCGTTCACGCTCACGCGACGAACCCGGATCACCGTGACGCCTTCGGCATTGGGCACTGTGTCGGACACGACGAGATGTGCCACGTGGTTGCGCAGGCACTCATGCACAGCGGCGCGATTTTCCTTGCTAGACATCTCGGGGAAGAAGAAGACCTGGTCATTGGGCTGCTCCGACTTCTGCTCTTGGTGTCCTGGAGCTGACGGCTTAGCATCTGAAGCAGCCAGCACAGTAAGCAAGTAGTCCTCAAGTTGCTGCGCTGTAGCTTCATCGCAGATCTTGGCGATCTCGGCTTTAAGCGGCTTAATGCTGGCTCGGTTCTGAGCCTGGGCCGCCAGGCGCTTGGTCTGGTTAAACAGCCCCAGCATGCGGGCTGCGAGCTTGCCCACGAGGATCCGCGACGCCGTTGGCAGCGCATTGGGGTTCGACGTAGCACCCGCGGCCTCTTCACTAGCTTTGGCAACCCCACTGAGGAACGACAGCACGTGGAACTTGAACACCTGGCTGATGCGCTGGTCCTTGTACTTGCTCTTGGGCGTGAACTGCTTGGCGTCAGTCATGCGAACGACTTCGCCCGAGGCCAATGCGACCTCACGCACGACGAAGTCAGAGTATCGCTCCTTGATTGCGCCGTGGAAGCCCGTCACATCCGGCTGCAGAAAGTGGCGAATGCCCACAACGGACTCGTCGACGCTCTTGGCGACGCCATCCGTGTAGCCCGGTGCACGGAAGTCTATGCCGCCGAAACCTCGACCACCGCCACGACCGCCGCCACGACCGCCGCCACGACTGCTGCCACGGCCACCACCGCGACCACGGCCGCCTCTTGAGGGGAAATGCGCCTTGCCCATAAGCTGCGCTGAGCCACGAGCACGCAGGAAGGAGCTAATTGTTGCCTTTTTGCTTTGAGCTGCTGCTTCCAGTCAATTCGCATCCCCTCGGTTCACTGACATTGTCTAATGAAATTTCCGTACAATGCCGATTCGTGCCTTTAACCAATCTCATAACCTGTTACGTGGTAAATAAACCGTCTGTAACGGCAAAGGAAAAATTGGCGCCAAGAGAAGCAGCATGGCCAGCATCGACAAGCTGTCGATCCGCGGCGTGCGCGCCTTCAGCCCGAACCGCGAGGAGATCATCGAGTTCTACCACCCGCTGACCGTGATCCTGGGCGACAACGGCTGCGGTAAGACCACGATCATCGAGTGCCTCAAGATCGCATGCACAGGCTCGCTGCCGCCTGGTGCGCGCGGCGGCCAGAGCTTCGTGCACGATCCCAAGATCGCCGGCACCAATGAAGTCAAAGCAAGGTGAGATTACCTGTCAGTATCCACTTGATTGGATCGCGTTTCTGAGTTTCCGTGTTGCCAGTGTTCGCCTGCGGTTCCGCAACCGTGCCGGCAAGCCCATGGTCGTGCAGCGCACGTTCCAGCTGCAGCAGCTCAAGACCAAGGTCCAGTTCAAGGCCTTGGATGGCGTGATCCGCGCCGTGAATGAGCTGGGCGAGAAAGTGAGCATGAGCCAGAAATGCGGTGAGCTGGACCGTCATATCCCCGACATGCTCGGAGTGTCCAAAGCCATCCTTGAAAGCGTGATCTTTTGCCACCAGGAGGAGTCCAATTGGCCGCTGCAGGAAGGAGCAGTACTCAAGAAGCGCTTCGACGATATCTTTGAGTCTGCACGGTACACGAAAGCGCTTGAAGCGATCCGTAAACTGCGGAAGGCGCGATTTACTGACACGAAGGAGTTTAAACGAGATCTCGACGTGCTGAGCGTGAAAATGAACTCTGCGCAGACAATTCGCGACAAGATCGCGATCGCTGAGGACAAACTGCAGCTTATGCTGAATGATGCTTCGGATGCTGCTGCACAAGTCGATCAGGCTGAAGCCAAACTCGAAGAAGACGAGCAGGTTCTCGCCATGATCCAATCGCATCGGACTATGCTTGACCGCATCATGAGTGAGAAGCGTCAGCGAGAGGAGAATGTTCAGCGCCTTAACAACAATATTGAGAAGCTTATGAGTGACTCCGATGAAGAGCTGAAATCAAAGATCGACAATTACAATGCTATCATCGAAGAGAAGAAAAGCGCTCTTAAAGGTCTTCAACAGCAAGAGTCGCAGCTAAATTCCGAGCGTGAGAACGCCCAGAAGGATTACTCCAAGCTTTGCAGCATGAAGGGGAACGTGGAAGCCAAGATTGAAGCGAAACAGGTGTTGGTCACTGAGCTGATAAATCTGGCCTCGACTTTCGGAGCAAAGTATTCGTTCCACACGCGGATTCTTTCATCACAGGAAGATGACATCAAACCATTTGTCTCAAAATTCAAGCAGACGGTCAAACATAACCAAGACATGTTAGATGACGCTGAGCGGACTTTTCAAAAAGAGGACGACGCATTGACCTCTGAAGTGACAAATTCGACCTCGGATTTGCGTAATATAAAAGATAAAATACGAAGTACGAAGCGTGAGCTCGAGGAGTTAAACGTCGAGAAGCACCAGATTGCTGCAAAATTGAAGAAGCTGGGAGGTGTTTCTGTGCAATCTCATCGAGATTTGACGTATCTAGTCAATCAAATTGCTGAAGCTGAAAAATCTCTGCAGAGCTATAAGGAGAAACACGACACTCTTCAGATGAAAAGCGAAATTCAAGATGTGAACCGGGAAATGAGCAGTCTCATGTTTGAAACGGATGAAATTGATTCAAAGTTGCGGGTTTTGCGAATGCATGAGCGTGATCAGATCAAATTGGATTCGACGCGTTCAGATTACCGACAAAAACAAGAAGAAGCAAATTTGCAGCTGGCTGAAAAAAATAGTGAATTTCATGAAATTCTTCATGGCTGTGCAACTCCAAGTGACTATAAATCAACGGTTGAAGCGGTAAGGCACATTGATCAAGTTGTTGCTGATCGGGTCATATCCAATGCTGCTGCAACCAGAGAATGGACGACTGTTGTGCAAAATTTGCAGAAATGCACAGTCTCTTCGAAGACAGTTGAGTCGCTAATTTCATCGTTTCGATTGGACCACACAGCTTTGGAGCGAAAACAGATTAGTGAAATGAAGGTGATTTTGGATGAAATGGGTATTGACATGAAAGACGCACCTCAGGCGCTGCAAGACCTTGAAAAAGCTTACTTGGAAGCGAAAGCGAAAACGTTGCTCTGCATGAACACAATCACGTTTTTGAATATCTACAAGAAAAAAGGCATAAAAGATCATTGCTGTCCATTGTGCCAGCGTGGAATGGATGCCACTGAAGAGTCTGCCTTTATTGAAGCTATTAACGAAAAAACTGATGGCGACAACATCAGCAAAAAGATTGAAAAGGCTGAGGCACAAGAAAAGAGTGCGCGGGAGAAGTGGAAGAATATGGAGACAAACATGTCAAGTTGGAAAGAGTGGATTCAGTTAGAAGAACAAATCCGACAGAAAAGTCTGGAGCTGGAAAAAATCCAAACGAAACAGCGGCAGCTTGAAGAAGATGAGCGAGAGCACAAGCGCCGGTGCGACTCTACCCAAGAACAACTTGAGCTTAGTCAGCAGGCAAAGCAAGCGATGAGCAATTTATGTGACTTCATTAAAAATTTAACTGATATGAAAGCGCGCATCGAGATGGAAGAAGTTCAATTAAACACTTCGGTTGCGGAGTCTCTTGGAGAGAACACATCAAGCTTGACAGAGCTGCAAACAATGAAGGATGAAAAGCAAGCACAGATGAGTCAATTGAATATGCAGCTTAAGCGCAAACAAGGGGAGCTTCAGCTTACTCAAGACACATTGCAGCAAATGCAGAATGACTTACACAACAAAAATCAAAACAAGTTAACGTTGGAGAAACAGAAGATGGATTATGATGCAACGATGAAGGAACAAAACAAGCTGCGCGAAAGAGAAAAAATGTTGAAAGATAAACTGCTAGAGCTGACCAATGCAGAGCCTTCACTTTCGCGAGAGGTCGACAAAAAAGTAGCACATCAAAGTGCGTACCGTGCACAAGGTAATAAAAAGAAGAAGGAATTGCGACTAGATCTGCAGCAAATCCAGCAAGATTTACGTGCTTTCACAGACAAGCTCCAAAAAGTTGAAGAGGGAAATCGTCTACAACTTGACATGGAACTGCAAAAGTTGGGACATCAAATTGCACAAACAAAGCAACAACAAAGCAAAGCAACGCAGGCTCTCGACGATTTAATGCCGAAAATTGCAAGCGCGAAAGAGATTATGGAGAATGAAGAAACGGGTAAACGGCAAATCAAGGACAATCTAGAGCTTCGTTCAGCTACAGAGCAACTTAACGCAATCAAGGCGAAGATTGAAGCAGTTCAGACAAAAATGATGGAGCTTCCTTCCTACGATGAGGCCATGGAAAGCGTTAGAAGAGCAAAATCGGCGCTGGGATCTGTGCGCGATTCTTGGGCAACCTTGAGAGGACGGAAGCAACAACTTGACGACCAAATTCGCGAGGACAAATTACAGCTCCGGGGCACAGAGTTCCGAAATGTGGAAGAGAAGTATCGTACGAAGCTTATCCAGTTTGAAACAACTACTATGGCGGTTGCTGATTTGGACCGGTACTACAAAGCTTTGGATCAATCATTGCTGCAATATCACTCGAAGAAAGTTGAAGAAATCAACACAATCATTCGCTCTCTGTGGCAAATAACATACAAGGGCCATGACATCGACACAATTGAATTGATGAGTGGCTCAAACAATGATACTGCAGCAACCAAGGCAACTCGCTCTTATGATTACAGAGTGGTAATGAAAAAAGGAGGAGCTCTCATTGACATGCGAGGACGTTGTAGTGCTGGACAGAAGGTGCTTGCTGCACTAGTTATTCGGCTGGCACTAGCTGAAACATTTTGCTTGAATTGTGGAATTTTGGCATTGGACGAACCTACCACAAATCTGGATACAGAAAATAAGTTTGGACTTGCTCAAGCTATCACAGAGTAAGTTGCTTGTGGGCTCGTGCTGTTCTTAACCACTGTTTGATTTAACACTTTTATTATATAGCATTGTAAATGCACGATCAGGACAACAAAATTTCCAACTTGTGTGCATTACACACGACGAAGAGTTTGTGCAGATGTTGAATCGCACTCAAGCACTTGAAGGTTCACGCCCCGAGTATTACTGGCGCATATCACGCGAAGAAATGTAAGGATGGCTGCACTCTCGTATTTGGCAGTTATGATGTGCACTCATACGTGCTTGGTTGTAGGGGTAACAATCGATACTACAGCAAGATTACACGCCACGAATGGTAAAGGGTAGGGTCAGGATCGCTGTGCGTTGCAATCAAAAATGGGTAGCATGGTCGTATTACCGTAAGATCAAGGGATTTGCGAAACTTTAGAAAACCGTGCATCCTATGACCTCAAAACTCGCCGTCTATCACGCATTTTTTCCAGACCACTTATTTTCTTTTGCGAAATTGCTTTTCCAGACTTCTGCACCGGTTCAACACTTGCATGCACTGAAAATGCAGCAGAGCCATCCACTTCTGTAAGTCCATCATAACAATGGCTTCTCTCGTTTGAGCCATGATTACCACAGTGAATGGTTCATCACTCACATCACCATCGACGATCGTCTTCATTTAACGTTTACACTGATGCGATAAAACTCTTTGGGGATCCGTCCAACCACTGACGCAATTGGGGGCTTTTGAGTGTCGGCGTGATGGAGTGGTCAAGCTCAAAAGCGTCTTGCTGCATGGCCACATCAATCGTAGGCGGATTAAAGCGTTTATGAGGGGATGTCTGGCGCGACAAGTTGAATGTTGCTGTAGCGTGAGGGAACGCGACTGAGACATCGGTACGAAGTCTGGGCGACCGACGCAAAGCAACTCCATTCTCTCCTGGGATTTCCTAGTTGCCCAACAAGCACCAAACGTCAGTTGAGCAATTGCATCAAGCTTGCCCAACAGGTTCACTCACAAACTCGAGCGAGTTGCCGTCCATCTCGACTGGGAAATCGATATCATCGAAGGAGAATTTCTGGCCATCCTGTTTTGTGAAGCCAGCGGGAGAAGTGAACCGCGGTGATCGGCGCAAACTATGCGGTGCCTGCATCCCTGCTGGTGTCGGGATGTTGAAAAACTCGGCCACTTGCTGCACTCCGCAACCAATAGCGACACATTAGCGATACCATCGCAAGGCTCCATTCTTGGGTCCATTCAATCCTACCTCGTTGAAGTCAATATCTAGATGCTCAAATGAATGGAACGAGCTTTCGACCATGTCGCTGAATGGCTGGTCATCCAAGTGCGGATGTCCACCAGAGCTGAAGCTGCTTGTGCACGCCTTCGACGGCAACATCGCGATAGAAAGCGTCGGACTTTTCATATGCGTGTTGCGCTTCTTGCGCTTGTTACTGTTGCCGGTCATGCTCGAAAGATCCATCTTGCCAATATGAATGCTGGCCGTGCCAGCCAGTTGGTACGTGTCTTCACCCGATGAACTGAGCAACTTGAGAAGAAGCTGCATGTGGAGCAAGCGTCGCGGCGTATCCGGCATGAACATACCGCCTTCGGCTGATGCAATACCCGTGCAAATGCGAAGATCCTTGCGTTTCCGCTTCGAGTTAATCTTCTTCTGCACTAAGGCTGTGCTCGCCTGCCCATTGCTGCCTGCCATGGTCGTGATCATGCATTTCTGTGACGCAGATGCTCGATATGTCGGTGGCAGCGAAGACCAGTGCACATTACCTGGGGCCTCGTTGTCTTCTTGCGTGTTTGCATTGCCCTTAGTCATTGCTGAGAAGCAGTCTTTGAACATGGCTGCATTGTGCTTGGACGCTGCTGATGTGCTCATGGTCTGGTTCGACTGTGATGCACCAGATTGCGTTCTAGAAAGATCCATGAGTCCGTTCGCGGACGAGAGCTGCTTGGTTCCTTTCGTGCTCATGAGCGCTCGACCTGTTTGACCGAGAGACTTGTTCTGCTGCTTGGCCATCCGTCGCATTGTACGTCGCATGGACGAGTACCAGTGGTTCTTAATGGCATTATCCGTTCTGAATAGTCAAAAAGAATTATACGTGAGTTGTAGGATCCAATCAGAGGCATTCACCAGCCACAGCGCACCTGCCAGGAAGGAGCTTGGAGATCTCTGCCCATTTGTTGCCCAGTCTCGTCTGGGCGTCCTCAATGATGTGCTCTTCCTCTGTCGTCCACGGATCCTTCTTGATAGTCGGGTCAAGGTGATTCAGCCATCTGATACCATAAACAAGCACAAAAATATGGAAAGATCCAAAAGTCAGCCACATGGACAAGGCAAACGTAGGCTCTGCGTCACACGACAGAGTACTGATGATGGACGCACCGAGTGCGACATTGCTTGCCCGTACGCTCCGTGCCGTGGTTCTCGCCGTTGAGATGGTCCGAGATGACGCTCCAGCGCTTAGTGCCGTACTCGTCCACGAGGCGGATGATGGCATCGTCCTCCTTGCGCGTCCAGGCTCTGCGCTCGTACGTGGACCCGGAGTCTCCGTGGATCTTGCCGTGTCTGCCCATGCTCTTGTCTAACGCTGCTTGGCTGATGCTGACGCTTCCGAGGCAGTCGAGATCTGCGAAGAGCTCCAGTGCCCCCAAACTTTTTGGCGTCTCTTCAAAGGCCGTTTTTATAAGACTTGCACCTCAAAACCTTGGAGTCAAGGTTTTAGTCGAGAGAAGTCGACTAACTTACGGAAGCCGAAGCGACGCGCTGCCTATGCAGCTGTCCAAGATCCACCTCTGCGATACGATAAAGAAATGTGGGACCACTTAAAGATCGCGTTTGGAGAGACGAGCTTACCGTTTTTGTATCCTTTTGGAAGCTGCAGTAGCCACGCGTCTCATCTATACAAGCAACAGCGCCAGCATAAATGGGTGCACATCATACAGTTTCGGAAGCAAGGGACAAACCGTGCAGATGGGGACGGACAGCCGCACAACCCTTTGGATGTTCTCAATGCAGCGGAGAATATTCTCCTCCCGAATGCCTGCATGCATGTTGAACGAATAGTCGCCAGTGCAAGGTTACGTTAAATGCCCAGAAGGCACACACGCCTAAGCTTTTTCGTAAGATTCTTTTTCGCGTAGCTTTGTTGCGTTCCCAACCTAAAGAATAGAGAAAAAAAATCCACCAAAGTACCACTCGTTTGTGAGAATGCCAGTAGATAAATCGATAGTGAAAGTCCCAGGAAAGATAAGAAACTGTCTCGCAATTCAAGTTGTCAACTCAGCTGAGAGCGAAGATGAGCAAAATAGCTTAAAATCGAGTGTCTCTTCGACGTCATAAGTTCACCGGCTTTAAGGTAGATCTACTTTATTTGTCGTATATAGGTTAAGGTGGACCACCTTTGCGTCGTTTGGGTTATTTTCCAAACAGTCGAAAACCCATGCAGTTCTACTGCGCAGATTACCACCAAGTCCTGGAGATCGTGAACCAAGGCAGCAGTCGCAATAATCCGTATGCTGTGCGACGCGCATGCAACGAGTGGAAACGCCTGATCTTAGCTCGCAAGGCTGTGCGCTTGGAGATGGCAGGCCAAGGCTTCCTGGCAGTACTGCAAGAGCTCGTCCATCCTTTTGTCGACGAGCATGAACTTGTTCTGGCCGACTGTGTACACTTGCTTCGCCGAATGATCTCTCTCAAAGGTATTGAGTAAATCAAGTCTGGTGGAGACATCGTTATCTGAATCTCGTTGCTCTATGGAAATTGGTAGTACCAAGTGACCTCGATATCCAAACAAGAATCACGGATGCCGGCTTTCTAGCCTTACTAACGAGAGGCCTTCAACGCCATCCGGACTGCGCTCGACTGCTTACAGAAACGTGTGCACTGGTGGCTGTCATGTGTTTCGATACGCCTGGCGTTCCTCATGGTAAATGGCAGCTCTGTGTGTTGGACAGACACAATATGATACAGCATTGAATTTCCTGCGTTGGTTCCCAGCGGATAATCAAAGCGCCATGGCTGGGCAGGGCCTGCTCCAGATCATCTGCCAACAATTGGCAATATGTGCCAAACAGGATGAAGCGCTTCACGCATGTGAGGCCATCTTTTCTGTGATCTACGAACATGGTAAATGCCATATTGCTTGATTACCATATTTTATGAACTGTACTCAAATAGGTTGTGTCGGTGGAACTATTAGAGGGCAATGTGCGACTAGCATTTAGCGATTATGGCATCATTCCCTCGTGCTTAACGGTATTAGATCGATTCAGCGATTCGCCACGCCATGTTCAGGCAGTATGTCGCACCTTGTTCCAGCTCATTGCGCTTGAAGGTTTGTCATCCAACGGCATCCAAGCCTGCGAGGGTTAACATCCGAGTATATTGCAGCCTCAGCTCAGAGCGAAGTGGTCGATGCTGGCTTCCTACAGCGAGCACTGGATTGCTTGGAAGGCATACCGCTCGAGCGCCATATTCTGCTACAGTGGCACATGTACAAGCTATTTGAGGTCGCAATGCGGCAAAATGGTTGGTTCAGTCGGGCTCCTGTTCATCCCTGAATCTCACACTCACATTGTCGCTGTAATTTGTTCCTTCAGACGACGCGAAGGACGAATTCATTCGCTGCAAGGGCCACTCGATTCTAATGAATGCTGTTGCGCAAACGAAAGCCGGCAAAGTCCGCAACCCGGCGCTCCGCGGCGCTCTCTCGTACATCGCGTGTCTACTCTATTGTGATCTTGCACTCACGTCCGATCCACCAGGTAGAGCAGAGTAGAAATGTATATCCAGCTCTTTGTCACTTGAAACCTGATCGCGGAGTGAATGACACTTCTAGTTGTGCACAAGGACCGCGTGGGTCTACTGATGACCGGCGGGGTGCACGAATTCGCACTCGCAGTCATGAAAGACCACGGCAGCGTCGTACACATCACAGAGCAAGCCGTTCGGCTGCTGGAGATCATCGCCAGCATCGAGAGCTATCGTATCCCTTTAACGCGTATCGGCGCTTCGAGACAGATCAAGCTTGTATACAACAGCACGAGCCAAAGCGGACTGCTGGCGTTGTGCGAGCGTGCGGTGGCCGCGATCGAAGGCACGTGAAAGCAGGATCAATAATATCAGAAAGAACGATATCGGCGGTGCCTGACTGCCTTCTTGTGAGCGTTTGCCTTTAGGAGACAGGCATGTGTAACTGACCTGCATGTCCGTACATTAAAAAAAGTGTACGTGCGAGTGCCTCCTTCACCATCAAATCTGCACTCAACTGTTGGGTATACAGTGTACAGTACAATAGCGCGGTGAGGCCCTGGCCAGAGCTTCTCGCTTCGTCTTGGTCGTGTGGACTTGCCATCTTGTGCCGCGTAATCGGCGAGTTTGATGTCACCGCAAATTTCAGCCAATCGCAGACCCGCATTGACGAGCTCACTTCAATCGTACTTTGTGTGAGCGCACGCATGCAGCAAGGACTACGGTCCTGCGACGGGCGTTGGCAAGCTCAGCACGATGTACTGGTGTGTACACGACGCAGTCTAGGAAGAGACTCTACTACGAATGCGCGGTACTAGCCGAGCAGATGCAATACGTCCACAGACTCCTTTCCGGTAATCACCAGAGCTCATCTTCCCTTGACGGTCTAACCCATCAAGTGAATCCTGCATTGCACCTTGTACAGTATACCCTCCAACGCTGGCACTGTAAAACGCAAGCCAAGCCATACAGTATGTCAAAGCATCCATCGCTTCTTTTTGGCTGGCTAAAAAGAAGAAGTTCCTGATTGAGTGCGCTCTCCCTGAACAAGCAGCAATCCACTATACGGTATTATAGTAGGCGCACATCTTGGCGCCGGGTCAGTTGCGACTAAACGATGTACTGTACTCCTACTCCGAAGCCAGGAGGAAGAGAGTGAGCGGCTGATCGGTCAAAAAGGTGGAAGGAGGGAATGCGCGGCATAAGAAATGCATGGTCAGCGTGGCCGCGTCCGGACGATTGCAGGCTTTGTCTCTGGTGCACACATCTCCCTTATGACCCTAGCAACGCGCCTACTGTACCACACCACCTGGACAGACGCGCTGCCGATCCAAGAATGGCCGTGAGGTGATCTGAGCTCTGTCATCACCGCCAGAGCCAATCGGCAAGTGCCAAAAGTGTCAAGGGCTTCTAAGTGGATGTTTTTGCACCATTGCACCTTTCACAATTCAATTACTCTATTCCCAGTGACCAAAGTCTGCTTACTGCGAGCTGCACGTCTGTGTGACGAGCACAGTATGGGGAAACAAACCTGAAAAAGAATTATGCAAGGGTATGGTATACAGAGTACTTGCTGTGGCTGCTTTTGGTCACTGCCAGCAGCACATTTCTCCACTCGATAAAGTCGAGAGAAAACGTATGTTACAATCTGACAGCCCAGACTTGTCGCAACCTCAATGTCAAACAAAATCGCTGGATAAAGTCGCTGATGCGCCACATACTGAAACGGCGGTAGAGATACTGTACATCACAATGTACTCGGTATCTTTGTATCATCTCACGCATCTGGTCTGGTCGGAGCGTATGCGTATCCTGAGCTTTCCGCGATGATCTTTATTCATCCACCAGTAAATTTTACTAAATGATGGAGCTTCGCCATAAGAAGCTCGTAACCACGGTTGAATCACTCCTCCAGTAACGACAGAATGCTTTTCGTAATCACGATCCACATAAATGTAGCAACAACCCAGCCCATTTTCAGCATACATTCTTCAAGTGTAGATGGTTTTGTAAAAGAGCGGCCATCGTCAAACTTACCCACAAAATGCTCAAAGAGCCGGGTTTTCGGCACCTGCATAGAGAACGTGCACTTGACCAAAACTACCGTAGATACAGTAGAATGATGTCCCTTAAAACCGCAACCAATGCCACATGGGTGTAGCCAGCAAAGCAGGTTCTTATTCATCGCTCCTAGTCTCATAGCCCAGATTTTCTTTTGTTTCTCTGAAAGAATAACATAGATTCCTCCATTCGAAGTCCATTTTCAGGAAAATTTTAGTGCAAAAATAATGAGTTTGTCGCGACTCTCCCATAATGATCGACTTGGTGATGGACACTGCAAATCTCGAAAGCTGTGGATCCCTTTGACCTCAAGTGAGAGGTGCATAAAAGGCCACAAAAGAGAGAGACGGGCGCGCAAAGATGACGGGTTCTTGTCCGCAAAAGGTCGGGCTCTTTTTCCTCTGGAGCAAAAAAAACAAGGTGTCGCGAAGTGGGACGTTTTATGGGCCCAGTCAATTGGGTGCGACATAGCCTGTCCATCCCCAGCTTCTCATCCCTGTGACCGACCTCTTGGTCTGATCCGATGGAATGGATTTGCGTCTGGGAAGGGGAAAAACAAAGAAGCGCCAACTGTTTAGGTGTTGTACGCCAACACTTGGGCCACTCAAACTCCTGGCCATTCGGCAATTTGCACCATCAAGTCACCATGGAAGGCCCGAAGCCCACGTTCATGGAGAACATCCTGCGCACCAAGCCGCTCTCTGTGATCCACGCGGAGGAGAACTCGAGCGATCTGCCGCGCTCGCTGTCGCTGTTCGATCTGATCTGTATCGGTATCGGTGGTACTGTTGGCAGTGGTGTGTTCTCCACCACGGGCGACATTATCTCCGGCACTGCTGGCCCTGCCGCTGTCATCAGTTGGATCATCGGTGGTCTTGTCTGCTGCATCAACGGTGTTGCCTACATGGAGCTAACTACGCGTGTTCCCTCTTCTGGTTCGACCTACGCCTACTCGTACCACGCCATTGGTGAGCTGCCCGCTGTCATTGCCGCGTGGCTACTGACTCTTGAATACGGCGTGTCTGGCGCCGGTGTCGCTCGTAGTTGGGCTTCCAAGGTCCAGGAATGGCTCCAGGAAGAGCACCCGGACCACTCGTACAACTGGATCAATCAAAAGTACACCAACTTCCTCGGTGCCATCATGATGGCTCTGTGTGTGATTGTGCTGCTCTGCGGTGTCCGATTCGGCAAGCTCTTTGTCAACACCATCACGACCATCAAGGTCGGCGTTGTGCTCTTCATTATTATCGCTGGTTTCGCCGTCATGGACCCGGACAATCTCTCACCTTTTGTGCCCGATCGCCAAGACGTTGACGGATCTGCGGCCTTTGGAACCCAGGGCATCATCACTGGTGCGTCTCAGGCTTTCTTTGGCTACGTCGGATTCGATGAAGTCTGCTGTCTGGCCGCTGAAGCCAAGAACCCCAAGGTTGTCATGCCTCGTGCTGTCATGGGCGTTGTGCTCGGCACGATGTTCCTCAGTTGCTTCGCGTCGCTCGTGCTGTCCGGCATGAGCCCGTACCCGCTCGCTACCAGTTTCGGTAACGGCTTTGACTACGCCAACCAGCACTGGGCTGCTGAGGTTGTGCGTGCTGGTGAGACTGTGACCATGCCCGTCGTCGTCCTGGTGTCGTTCCTGGCCCAGCCACGTCTCAACTATGCTCTGGCGTGCGATGGTCTGATGCCGCAAATTTTCGCCAAGGTGGACAACAAGGGCAACCTCTTCGTGAACACTCTGATTACGGGCATTTTCTTCACCGTCATGGCTTTCTTTACTCCGTTCTCGACCCTGTGGGACATTGTTAGCTTCGGTATCCTGCTGTCGTTCAACATGTCCAACGTGGCTCTGCTCATGGTCCGCACTCGCAAGGAGTCGCCCGTGCTCGGCCGTCAGCTCATCGCGGGCCTTGTGGCTAGCGCTCTCATCTCAACCTACTGCTACCAACAGGGCTACAAGAACAACGGATCGGATGCGTGCCTTGTGGTCTGCATCATTTTCCTGGTCATCACTTTTATCTTCTGCGCCGCCATCTGGCTCAAGTGCCCGCAGGAGCCCAATGATCCGGAGAACTACACGGCTCCGTGGGTGCCTCTGCTGCCCACGATCTCTATCCTGGCCAACTGGTACCTGTCGTCGCAAATCGGCCACCTGGCCATGGGCCTCACGTGCGCTTGGATCGGCGCCGCCTGCATCTCGTACTTCATCTACGGCTACAACAACTCTGCTGGCCGCACTGGCTGGGCTGCGCTGCTCAACTTCCTGCCCAAGGACTCTACTATGCGCTCGCCTATGCTTTCGGTTAACGATGTCACGCCATCCATGACTCAGATGATGAAGGAATAAGTAAATCCACACCATATCCTTCTAGATATGTAAATCTGAGTGTTTGTAGGAAGGAAGGATATCGTACATAGATGATGATGAATAAAAGTAAACACCTCAAAGCTACTTAAAATGAATTTGATGCTATACACTTTGATGTGTTTGTGCAAACCATTTCGCTAGGTACAGTAGACTGGAAGATATCATGATGACGAAGAAGTACAGTGTGTGGCGCCATCGCCTCGAACGATGAGTGTTGAGTGCCAATTGGTCGCTTACTCATTTGAGTTCGAAGCGTTCAATCGCAACATATACGAGACCTGACGAGTCTCATCTTGCACTCCCATTGGCTCGTAGACTTGAAGATGCCGGTGCACTGATTTACAGTTTGTGGATGATTGGAAGTCCCTGCAGCTTTGGGAGATATGACAGGATGATACACCTTGCGCTTGTTGACCCTGCACATGTTCAACTAGACTGGCTTCAACCAGCTGCAAGCAAATCGAAGGGAAACGCGCTGATCTGGCTGGATCCACAGTTGCTCAAAGCTAGAATGAAGTCAAGAGACTGACATCGAAGTGACTGACTTAGGCTACTGTGTATCACACGTCTCTCCCATCTCCAAGGCGATGAGTTCAGTTTTCCAATCTCATTCAAAATGAAAAACAGAAACTGACCTGTATAATAATGGTGATCTCTTGAGTGACAACGTATTTGTGGACGAACAAGAGACAACGCGTTCACAAGCCACCAACACAATGAATGTACGCAAAATACTGGTGCCTTTGCCTGAGCTACCACACCCCAGCGTTGATCATCCCTCTTTCTACCACCTCGTGATCCCAGAAGCATCTCCATTCCTCCGCGACGAGGCAAACTCGTATCCTTTTACGATTAATGCCTTTTTTATGTGCACACATCATTTTCATTGGGCGACCCTCATGGACCAATCTTAACTGACCAGTTCGCGACGCTTCGCTGCCGACATACACGCCGCTCTTTCGTGTACATTGAACAGCGTCTACTCCATGCACCTGCAATCACCTTTACGCCACTTCCAACGGCGGCAAGAGTGCGCGTCTACCAAAACGGCAGTGGCCATCAACTCGGTGTTATAAGCGACGGTTCTGGCTTGATAGGATGGCCAGGATCAGGTTCTTTGCGCGTCTGTTCTGGACATGTCCCATCCATCCGGTCGACAACCAAGATGCGTTGCTGGAAAGTCTATCACAGCCACGCCAGCCAGCCACCAGGATCCCGGCCTCCGTCAAATCCCTCGACCTTCTCTCTCTCATTCGCCGATTTACCGCGTCAGTGGGAAGACCATTGCGCCCAAGAAGAACAAGACAGCCACCACTTCGACCTCTGCTCTCAGTCGTTGGTCGCTTGTTATCATGGAGACTCAACCCACGCTCCGCGAGAATATCTGGCGCACCAAGCCGCTCCATGTGATCGACGCTGAAGAGAACTCGAGCGACCTGCCACGGTCGCTCTCGCTGTTCGATCTGCTGTGTATCGGTATTGGTGGTACTGTTGGTAGTGGTGTGTTCGCTACGACCGGTGATATCATTTCGGGCACCGCCGGCCCGGCTGCTGTGATCAGTTGGATCATTGGTGGCATCGTGTGCTGCATCAACGGTGTGGCCTACATGGAGCTGACTACGCGTGTCCCCTCTTCTGGTTCGACTTACGCCTACGCGTACCACGCTATCGGTGAACTGGCTGCTGTGATCGGTGCCTGGCTGCTGACTCTTGAGTACGGTGTCTCTGGTGCCGGTGTGGCCCGCAGTTGGTCGCAGAAGGTCGAGGATTGGCTTCGCGAGGGCAACCCAGACGGTAACTACCACTGGCTCAACAAGGAGTATGCCAACCTGCTCGCTGCTCTTATCACTGCTCTCAGTGTGGTTGTGCTTCTGTGTGGTGTCCGATTCGGCAAGCTCTTCATCAACACCATCACGACCATCAAGGTCACCATCGTGCTGTTCATCATTATCGCTGGTTTCTCAGTCATGGACTCCAGCAACCTCTCTCCTTTCGTGCCTCCTCGCCGGGAGATTGACGGCTCCAAGGCCTTTGGCTACCAGGGCATCATCACTGGCGCCTCGCAGGCTTTCTTCGGCTACGTGGGCTTTGATGAAGTCTGCTGTCTCGCTGCTGAAGCCAAGAACCCTAAGAAGACCATGCCCATCGCCGTGATCGGTGTCGTGCTCGGCACGATGTTTCTGAGTTGCCTGGCTTCGCTTGTGCTCACGGGTATGATCCCTTACATTGACGCTACCAGCTTCGGTGCTGGTTTCGAGAACCAGAACCTGCACTGGGCTGCTGAAGTCGTGCGTGCTGGTGAGACCATCACTATGCCGGTGGTCGTGCTGATCGCCATTCTGGCCCAGCCCCGCCTCAACTACGCTCTGGCATGTGATGGTTTAATGCCCCAAATCTTCGCCAAGGTCGACTCGAACGGCAACCTGTTCGTGAACACGCTCTTCACTGGTATCTTCTTCACGCTCGTCGCGCTCTTCGTGCCGTTCTCGACGCTGTGGGATATTGTGAACCTTGGTGTGTTGCTGTCGTTCAACATGTCGAACGTGTCGTTGCTCATGGTTCGCACCCGCAAGGAGTCGCCCACACTCGCACCCAAGCTCATCACGACGCTTGTGTTGTTTTCATTCATCTCGACCTACTTCTACCAGCAGGGCTACGTGGACTACGACTCAGACGCCTGCCTAGTGGTGTCCATCATTTTCCTCGTGCTCACGCTCGCCACGGGCCTGGCTATCTACATCAAGTGTCCGCAGGAACCCAATGACCCGGCCAACTTTTCAGCGCCTTTTGTGCCGCTTCTCCAGACCATCGCGCTACTGGCCAACTTTTACCTCACGGCCCAGATCAGTCACTTGGCTATGGGCCTCATCGTGGGCTGGATCGCTCTGGCCTGCGTCTCCTACTTCATCTACGGCTATAACAACTCGGCCGGCCGTACGGGCTGGGCCACGCTACTGCAGTACGCGCTGCCTAAGGACTCGAGCATGCGCTCGCCTATGCTTTCGCTCAACGACGTCACGCCGTCCATGAGCCAGATGGTCAAGCCTAGACCTTCCAACGCCAGCAACAACTAAGTGAATGCGCCACTTTCATATCCCACCTATAGGATATACACACGCTCAGTACTTTTAAGCGAATCACGAATATAGGAACCATGATTCAAAATGCCGTAAAAGAAATGGATTGAAACTTTATAAGTGGAGGTTGAATGAGTTCACACCCAGTAGGACTGCAAATTGGTTCATCGTTCGAGTCCGGGCCAGTTGGGGCGATGCTCGCTGTCTGGGTTCACACGTTCTGTTTTAAATAATTCAATGAACTGCATGGAACTCGTGTGAGTGAAAGAACAAGCTCATCGGAGAAAACAATCGTACCTGTTGGTCCATCATACGCGGCTTTGGAGCAGAGAAACGAATGTACTCATCAAAGATGGAGCTGAATGCCCATTTTTGGACCTTGCGCAAAGACCCCACCAGGCAACCTGTACGATGCTGTATTTTCACATAAATGTTGGCATTAGACATTAGATGAGTGCGTTGAAGTCACCCACTTATTACAACTTCTCATGCAATGTTACCTTTCCTTTGTTGCAATGGATCAGCATAGGGTGATTGCGCTTGTCCAGCACGGCATTAAGCGCGGCCACAATACCGTCTTCTGGGATATCCACGAATGGTTCCTACACGCGGGAGAACAACTGTCAGATTGCGAGCCAAGACTTTTGGGTCAGGATCGCTCACCTTGTTACCGGGAACTCCAAACTGCAGCAGTTTTATGTTATGCATGCGGTTAAACTCGGTATTCGCAAGCGGATAGTCCTCCAGTACAAGCGTCAAGATGGAGCGTAAGCCAAGCGATTTTTTAAGGAACGCAAAGTTCTTCTTCTTGGGGAATCCGCCTACCGTCACTTCAGTATGAGCGAGATTCTAGCGCGACGGAGTGAACGGGATCGCAAAAGAACGTACTGCGGTAGAGCCCCTTCTCGATCATCGCGAAATTCTCGGGCGGGATCAGCTCCTCGTACTCCGAATCGTCTTCTTCGTCCTTTGTGCGGTGCGCGCTGTCCGGCAGCGCCATCGACAACGCACTTGCGCCACTTGCGGTCATGACGCGAGACAGATACAAACCGGTTAAAGTAGCGGATAAGTTGGCAGTGGATCATCTATTTAGAGAGGGAAAATATCTGATGTCCTTATCATTAACGCCACCACAATGAGAGTTCCATTTCTTCACTTAGCGCTGCAGCAGACCATCGACTGTAGCACGAAGCTCTGCGTAGAGATCCATGTTAGCCATGTGCTTTGGCTGAATGTCTTCTAGAAGTCGAGTCGATAGAATGTGCACCATATCCAACGGGATAGATGATGCACTGGAACTCCCGCGAAGCAGAATGTCCATCACACACATGCACTGCACGACAAGTTGCTTGCATTCAGGTTGCAGAGGTCTCTGGGCGGGAGTCGTTTGGTTTATGGTCTTGGATAGGATACCAAGTGACCGTTCTTGGCTTGCAGAGACAAATTCATCGGCCCATTTGGCGTGCTGGGATGAAAGAGTGGACGTATGGAGGCTAGACGTGCTGCCATTTGAGCGCATGGGCTCGACGTTTTCATTGGATATCGTCTGAAAAGGCAACAAAGAGCGACCGTTAGTGCATCAGCGACTAGAATATGCAAGATTGAGTGCTGTGCTAACGAACAAACCTGTTGCAATTGCGTGAACGCTTGTCGAAGCGAGTGGTTCGTAACCTGGAGATTCTCCGAGAGCCACGCATGCTGATGGCGACAAATGTCTGGGTTGTTTGCAACAGACCAATCGCAATCTCTGCGTGAGGATGGCGTTTGTTGCCTTGCCCGATCGTTCAGTTTGGCCAGAGATGCGATGAGCTGTTCTTTCCGCTGCAATAATTCGCGCACCAGCACAAGAGCTCGCAACTTTGCTTCTCGAAATTGCTCGATGGATTTGCTGCTGGTCGAGGAGCTCGCACTGGCATCCCACGAAACTTTGGGGGAAATGTGAATACTTTGGACGCGTATATCCAAAAACCACGATGGATCCTGGAGCTGGTAATCCCTGGGCTGCTCAAGCACCATCAGGCCGAGCAAACTGCTTTGAAAGACTGCGTCAGGTTGATTTGCCACTTTGATCATGCAGGTGCTCTCTTGCTGAGAAAAATTGATGATTGATCCCAAAAGAAACCCGCGAGGTTGCTCCATACGAACGACAACCACCATGTCCTTAGCCAACGGCACAGGGGGTCCATACTGCCACTCATGCGTCAGCATCTACAAGCAGAATCCTTGGTGAGTATCATCAATACATATACCGACTACATCCACTGACCTGTTGCTGCGCCACCATTTGATGCTTCATGCTGCGAAACACTTCCAATTTGATTTTCTCCCGCGCCAGGAACTGTCGACTGAACCGTCGAGGGCGGCCCATGGTCGCACGGACCGAAGACCAGATCGGTCGGGCTGCTTTGGTAATCTGAGCGTTATTGTGGTGGCAGAAATAGTGAGTTCATGCTCTTGCTCGGTATATCGTTGCAGTATCGTTCGTACCTTGCCCAGATCCATCTGATGGAGAGACTGCATGAACTGGTTCTCGTTGAAAAACTCGGCATCGAAGACCGACTCGAACCAGTAGTACCAAGGCAGATCGAACTTCTTGGCCGAGAGCGCACTGGCGTTTGAATCTGTGAGCCACCGACGATCGATCTTTGCAGACCACACCAGTCGGTGCTGCCGTCGTCCTCCTTTCGCTAGTCGCTGGAGTCCATCCGCAGCTTGCCCGTCGAGTGTTGTAAAGTCCTCTGGTGTGGCCGACTCGCGCGAGAGAATCAGATCCAGTGTCCTGCGCTTCTTGGTCTTGCTTTCGGTCTTTGTCGGGTGCTCGTTGCGCTTTAAAGACTGGTTGTATGCCGCTTGGTGCTCTATCTTAGTGGCTGGTATCACAGACGAGAGGACCTTCTCGCCTGTCGCATCTTCTTCCATTGTGCTCAATCCTATAGTCATGGCGTGGTCTTCTTCTGCAGAAACAGCAGGAGGATTGTTCTTGTAGTGATCCATCATGATAGCGCAAAAACCTTCGGCCGAGGCTTCGGCCAGCGACAAATACCCACGATGCATATCATAGAGCGCACGCAGCATCGCAGGCGTTCTCCCGGGCAGAGGCGGCAGCAGCGGATGCTGCGTCATGTGTCGGCCTTCCACGAAGACCTTGCGCTGCCTCTGGCCCTGCCGCTTGACCAGCACGTAGAACGCACGCAGCTCTTCGGCCGTCCATTGCGGCCCCAAGAGCGACGACATCGTCAGCTTCATCGAATGATTTCGCGCATGGTACATACTGTTTCGATACCGGTAAAATTTTACATCGCTTAAGTGCGGGTGGTCTTGAAGTTACAACATCGAACAAACACTTAACCGATATTTCTCTGGTTAGTTCGTACTTAGACGAAGCGCGCCACACTTGAGCGAGCGGCTCTGGAGATGACCAAGAAGCTCATGCTCAGGCTTCCGGTGCCAGCTCCCAGTGCGCCCGTGCTCATGGGCAGCAGCACGCTGCTCGCTCTCGCGGCCGGCATCGTGGCGGTCGTGGGTGTGTCCACGCTCCACAAGCGCGCGCTGCTGACAGCAGCTGCCTCGAGCTCCAGTGACAGCGTGCAGGTGCGCGTGGGGCTGCTGCGTGTTCATGTGCCGCAGAACTTTAGGTAAGCAAAGCTCAGCTGGACACCTCGCTCCATGGACCAAAATCTTACATTTTGGCTTGTTGTGGTGGACAGAGATCTGGTGAAGAACGACGTACTGCTGGAAAAGGCCATCACCAATGTCTCCGAGACGCTCATCCTGTACGTTGTCGGCCGCGACAAGCACGAGATCGTCAACTACACGAGTGAGCTGTACACGCTGGTGTGGGATCTGGTCTGTGTGCAGAACAAGCCATTGCTGGACATTCGGTACGTCTTGCTTTCGTGATTGCAGTTCAGGTCTAATGCTAACGGACTATGCATTTACAGCATTGTCGGCGGCTTTCCACACGAGCACTTCCAGTCCTGGGACGACCTCGTGCTCCAGCCAGAGCTCAACGCCGTGTTTGGTGAGGACGCACTGTTGAACGTGCAGCAGCTCAATGCCAAGCGGTTCGAGCGTGACGGCCTCTTCGCCGTGACCTACCACCCGCTGGCCATGCACGTCGAGCGTCGGCTCTCGAACGAGTATCATTATTTCGAGAACGAGCACACAGACCTCACGCCGCAGGACATGGTTCTTCTCGGCGGCACGTTCGACCATCTTCACAACGGCCACAAGAAGCTGCTGTCGCTGGCCGCCAGCATCTGTGCACGTAAGCTGATCATCGGCGTGACAGCTGACGCCATGCTGGTCAAGAAGCAGCACGCCGACCTCATCGAGTCCATCGACAAGCGCAAAGCGAACGTGCAGGCGTACGTGAGCTTCCTCAAGCCGCAGCTCCAGCTCGAGATCGTCACGATCGAGGATCCGTTCGGCCCGGCGATCGTGGTGCCGCAGCGTGTGGCTCTGGTGATCTCAACTGAGACCATCGCCGGTGCCAATAAGATTAACACGATCCGCCAGGAGCGGTCGTTGCCCAAGGCCAAGATCTACGTCTGTCGGCGGACCGAGAGCAGCACGCTGAGCTCGAGTTACATCCGCGAACGCATCGCCTCTGCGCGCAGCAAACGCTGAATGTTTTCTCCTTCTACGTAACAAACTCAGTGAACTCGTGGGCCTTGTACTGTCAAAAGGGTGTCTCATTTCCGGCTTGTTCGCTATGAATCATACATGAAGCTGTGTGTGTGTGTGTGCTGTTTTGGGTCGAGCTGCGTCGGCACTAAGTCCTGTCCTGTGGTCGCTGTTCTATCACGGCTGCTGCGCATCCGCAGAGGACGACGACTGCTGCTCGCCCAGTGCGCTGTTGGACGACGTCGGCAGCAGACCCAGACACCGCTGCAGCGCCGTGACGTCCACTTCCAGCGGCACCACAAACCCGTTGATTCGGAACGGGATCGACCGGAACACGGGGCCATCGTGACTCATATCCAAGTGCTCGGACACCATGCTGTTGGCATTGCTGCCCTGGTCCTGGCTGCCGCCCGCGGACGTCCGGTTCATGGATCCGCGGGCCATTTTGCGTGGTCGCTCGTTAGCCGTCGAGTCTCGGCTCGGTCCGTTGTTGTTGAGCGCCGATCTGCTTGACTTGCGCGATCCGCCGCTGGTCGATGCAGCGTTCACTGTGTCCACCTGGATGTGCTGCTGGTAGTTGGACGCTATTGACTGCGGCGGGGAGTGCAACGGGAACGGCTGCGCCATGCCGGCTACGACCGTATTGGGCCCTCCAAAGCCCAGGAACGTGCCTGGTGTCGCGGGCGTGTTGCCGGATTCCGAGTATCCAGTCGTGGTGGCTGCAACAGTGCTACTATTGCCGTCCGGAGACCGTTGATTCGACGTCGGCTGGAACATCTTCATACTCATGCGCTTCTTCTCCTTCTTGTTGGCCGTGTCCACAAAGTAGCTGAAGACCTCGTACTTGAGGTCCACTTTCATGCTGCGCGCCACCTTCCAGCGCATGCGCAGCAGCGGGTCAAAGTTCTCCTTGGTCAGCAGCACGTACTTGGACTGCGTGGCGTTGCTGGACGGCTTGAGGTAGATGCCGCGCGTCTCCTGCACGAAGCCCGGCCCGATCTTGCTGTAGTGGCGCTCGATCTTGCTCTGGAAAACGCCGAAGCCTTCTTCGGGCACGAACGTGATCGGGATCTCCTCATGCAGCTTCTTGCGTACGGCCATGAGCGGCTCGCCGCACTTCATGGTCAGGATGGCCGTGCACTCCTCGTTGTGCGGGAAGGCGCCCAGGTCGTCGCCGCCGACGTCGCCCTGCTGCTGCTTGATACTCAGCTCGTCGTCGCCCATGGACCCGCCGTCCACTGAGTCGCCGCTCGTGTGCTGCATCATGATGGCGTTAAGTCCGAGGCCCGAAACAAAAGTGGCGCGCGCACGTCTTTAGAACCGGCTTGACTTGGATTTAGTATGCTAGCCCAATTTCCCACGCAAAATTTTGAAAACCAGGGGGCGCGCTTCAGACGACCTTCGTGCGACACAACAGACCTACTGATCCCTGTGGATGCGTGATTTTGCCAACATGGTACACATGAGGCGCAGCAGTACAGTAGTGGCACAGCTCCCAGTGCTCATGCAAAAGAGTGATGTGACGCGCCAGAGACCGATCCATGCGCCGGAGAGGCTCTGTGTAATACTGTACTGAATGATTATCAATTGCGAATAGCTGACTCCATCGACAGGAGCGACGCACGGTCATCAAGGGGTGGTGCTGGCAATCCAAGTTGACGTTGGCGAGTGTGGGCAGAAGCGTCCAGCAGCCGTCAAATTCTAGGATGATGATTGCGCCACTGCGATTCGAGTCGGCATTCGCTCTCCAGACTCAAACTCGTCATTGCGAAGAGCGCTTACTGTTACTGTTGGCGTACGATTGATTGGCATGGTTGGGATGGGACCATCAAGGCTCAAGGGTTGGAGTTCAGCCACAGCCGCCGTTTATGACCATGCAGTCTTTATGAGAACGATGCCGTCATCATTCATTCACGTCAGTCCGTCCACCGCTGTCTACTAGTGAGCAGAAATGGTCCTACCCTGCGATGCCAATAAGTTCATCGTCATGACATTTCTGTTCCTGCGTCACAGCAAGCGCCACATGGAGCCCAGTGAAGTCCAATTTGAATGCCCACTGGACGCCCTCCTAATCCTGACTCAGTGCCAACGTGTCCCACACAGGATACAGTAGCAGAGGGTCAATCCATTCCATCACGAGCGCCTGCATTCTTCAAATCGCAGAGGAAGTGCGAGGCGGTTTACAGACCAATCAATCAACAGCGCAACGTGACACTTCTGGCGGCTCTTCTTCATGGATGAGCAGGATTAGGCGGAAGCGAAGCAAGACCCAGAGACTCTCTGGATCCAATCGCTGGCAAGGGCTCTCTCGATTGGATTTTGTCACCTTGGTGTCGGAGCTCATTCGATTTGCGAGGGATCCGCCATTCAACTGGCGTCATCAGGTTCTCATAGGCACGTCAGCCTCAGAAAGCAGGATTTATTTATATTCGAAGGCGGATTGACTCAGGAGAAGGAGGCCGATGTCGCAGAGTCGCGCAGTGAGGAGGGAATGAATGATGGAACTGATCCAATGAATACTGTATCGTACCATGGGTACCGACCGCACTCTAACCTTTCTCTATTGGGAAGGCTTTCTCCAAACCATCGTTTGGGAGAATAAGACACTCCAAGTGTGAAGATGTACCGTACTGTATAGGGCGAATGAATACTCATGCACAGTTCAATGATTGAAGTTCGGACTGAAGTTGTGAATGCAACCAACCACCACGAATATTGGGGGCTGATCGAACTGTCTTTGTCGTGCTTTCAGACCAGAATGCAAGTCAGTTCGTCCACGGATAATATACTGTCCCACCATGATGGGGCGCAATTGAAACGTGTATCAGACAAAATACAATTGTCCAAATGCATGAACTTTCCGCTTTTGAAGCTTGTGCAAGTTAAATGACTGTTAGAGCAACTGTACAGCATTGAAACACTGTCCAGTACAATTCACAAACAAAAGTCGTAGTTTCTTGCTGCGACTTAATTCGTTGCTAGGAATCCTGGAGCCGTTCGCCTACAGCAGCTGGTTATCCCATCGGCAGGATTTGTCCTTGAAAGTAATGGCGGCTGCTTCGTGAGCTAACCACCGCAGCGGTGGCTCTAAAACATCTCCTGCATTCTAAGCAACCGTATACATACACGGCATTAAGAATAAGATTCGGCCAAGCACCCGGTTTCGTATCAGAAAATATCCAAATGTTTCCCATTGATTTATCATCAAAATAGCAAAATTCCGATATAACGACCTTGGCAAGCAGCCATGTCCAGCTCCAGCAGGTGGCACAGAGACGGGTCAGTTCGGGCGTGTCATCCCCCTCCCGCCGAGCGTACGCTTGCGACACGAGTCAGGCCCAAAGGCAGCGTCCCTCCTTGTGCCTGTCCTTCCAATACGTAAAGTGCGGTTGAATTGCCAACAAGACACATCCCCCATCCTTTGGAACAAAAGGAAACCCAAAGCCACTTATCTTTTGGCAGACCAGCAATGGCGGGGTCCTTCCCATTAGCGCCCGAGTACTTTGGCCCGATCCAGATCACGCCCAGCGAGGCGCAGGACTTTCAGGCCTGGGGCGACGTGCTGCTGCAGCGCACCATCGACGCGTACCATCAGGAGCAGTTCGAGACGCACGAGCAGAAGGAGCGCAAGTGGAAGGTCATCAAGTCGCGCGGCGAGCTCACATCCTTCCGGCGCCGCAAGGCCGCGACTACAGGCGCGCACGACGAGTGTCGATACCTCACGACCGGTCGCATCGACGGCACACTGGACGAAGTCATGATGGCTCGGTACGCGGACACCACGGACTCATTCCGCCGCATGAGCGCTGTGTACCGTGAGGACCTCGTGGACTGCGCGGTGCTGCATGTGATCGAGCCCAGGTCGGCCACCAAGCCGTTCTGCTTTTCCGGATTCAAGTGGATGACTGTCCGATCGCCTGGCAAGGGGCTCGTGAAGAACCGCGACGTCTGCTGGTTCGAGCACGCGGGTTTGACCACTGATCGCAACGGCAAAGAGATTGGCTACATCCTCACGGAGTCCGTGGACTTGCCGACCTGCCCGCCATTTAACGAGTGCGTTCGAGCCAAATTCTCGGTCTGCTATCTGTTTAAGCGCAACAAGAGCGGCGGCGTCAAGATTTACATGCGCGGCAACAACAACGCTGGCGGCAAGGTCATGGACTGGATCGCCGACATGAAATCGGCCGAGTTGTGGCTTCGCATTGATCAAGCCCAGCCTGCTGCGCATGCCTACATCGCGTCGGAGCTTGTGCGGAATTCCACTCAACGAAGCAACGCCAACAAGTACGTTGCTGGCATGCTGGCTGGCATTGAATCGTCGTGACGTTCTGACAAATGCCTTGTCTGTTCTGTAGGGAAACTGGAGTTTGCGAAGTCTGCCACGAGAAATCAGGCGGACTCTTAGGGTCAGAGCGCGAGTGCGCCGTGTGCCATCGCTTCACGTGTTCGCGCTGCATCACCAAGAAGCGCGTTCTGAGCACTAGCCACGACTTCACGGAAGTGCAGAAGGAGCTGTTCTGCAAAAAGTGCCTACGTCTGGTCCAAGAAGTGAACCTGCGAGACCCCGATGGTGTACGAAATATCTGCAGCAGCACTTCGGCTTGTGAGTACTACCTCGATGCACTCAGAGATGCCAACGACTGACTTGTTTCCTGTCTCCTTAGCCTCATTCAGCACCCGCAGCCTCCAGCCATCCGCGTCTTCCTCCTCCGATGCTCATATTTATACCGGCTCTGAGCACGGCACAGATGAGAGTCGAGACACCAATCTGAGCTCTGTGAGTACCTACTCACACAACAGCAACAGCGCTCGTCCTCCGCCTCCCACGCTCTCCTTTGGCTCAGGTGAAAAGCCCACGCGTAGCGTGAGCCAGGGACCGCCAGTCATGTTGTATGAAGTCACCGTGCGTGAGAAGAGCGTCAAGAGCGTGGATTCCGGCACCGCGTCCATGGTCTCGACTGTGGGTACGCAAGACTCGTTCATTTCGGACACCTCGTCATACGCGCCGTCCTACTACAGCAATACCGACAGCAGCGTGTACATGGACCATAGGCTCTCGGAGACGCATAGTCTCGCAAACCACTCGGTCAACACTGGCAATGGCGCGCTCTCCGTCAACGGCTGTGCTCGCGGCGGCTCCTCGTACGTGTACAGCCAGAGTCCGGACAATGCGGACTATTCGCAGCAAGAGCTCATGGCGCAGATGATCAACCTTAGCGTCATGGCCGAGAAATCGCTCAAGCTTGTGCAGGAGAATGACAAGCTGGCGCGCAAGTTCGGCCAAACCAGCAGTTATTAGCCAGATGAAGATGATGTGTGTATGTGTGCAGTTGTTATTACGTTGTGGGGAAGATATAAACAAACCAGTGAAAAGGAGTGTCAGATATATGTTGCATGTTTGCTTTTTAAACGGAAGATTGCATATGGGCAAAAGTAAACACAGGCCTGTCGCTACTTATGCTAACACTCAACGATTCATGTCAAGACGATACCGGTGCTGTTTTGTCATGCAGAGCACCGGCATCAGCTCATACGTTAAATGCGATCGGCTGTGTGAGAGAAAATTTGCGGTATTGACGTTGAAGAAAGACCAGAGACCACGTGAGGATTTGACGTGAAGTCAACGTGAAGAATAAATTCACCATGTCCACCATGACGGAGCAATGATGTGCATTTCCCACGTGGCCCTTCAGGCGGTCTGAAACGAGACGAGCGAGAGGTGAGGACAGACGTGCGAGCTCCGTGCTACTGTGGGCAGTTAGCTCAGTATTGTAGTTTAGCACAGTTGCATTCCCGGCCTACATGCGCCAGTGGATGCTCGATGGATTGCCAAGTCCCACAAGACAAGCATTCTGTAAAATGTTAAGCTCATGCCTCAGTCTTGACACAGGCCCACTTTCCACCAAACAAAAAGCAAATGTACAGTCAAAACCCATCTACTGCACTCCCTGAAAAAACCATAAAACCTATATTTTTATAAAAGAAGAACTATAAGGTACTGGAGGATTAAGCTAAAGCAGACTGAGGCGTACCGTAATGTCTATCTCTGGGGGCACGTTCTGTGCGTGCTAATACAAAATGTTGCAGTGCCGCCAGCAATTGACAATAGTTGATTGCCGAACATCTAGGCAGCTTTAATCATAGCCATTGCCTATCTCGTTCTGCGTATATGGGTCAGAGCACCCCAGCTCATTTTGCATGCCAAAATCATGTGTCTTTGGCGGTAGATACGCTAAAGAGACGCAATGATGCCTGCATCTAAAGGCTACAACCGTGCTGTAGTGTTCTTAGGCAACAACAACCTCACTGTCACATTGCCTAGTACACCTTTAACTTGTGGCTTGGGGCATTGCCTTTTTAGGAGGAGTACATGACGGTCTTGCCTTGCGTATCCGCGTTGAATTCTAACAGCCACTTCTGAAAGACAGAGTGCGTCATGTACAGCTTCTTGGGTGGGCGCATTTTGCAGAATGAACGCGCGGCCCTCAAGCCGTGCGGTTTGTTGGCACAATGAGTGACTGAGCTGCGCGGGAAATGCTTGGCGCCAAAGGACTCAAATGTACCAACTAAAAAATTTTGTATCCTGATGCCCACATATATCCTGGCATAAATTATCGATGGGAGGGGTGCAGTAGGTGGGTTTTGACTGTAGGCCAGCCCGCTCGAGGACGCGTTGGTTTCACACGGAAGTGGTACCGTAGCCCCACTTATTTTTAGATCCTGCTTTGGGCAGACCCGTTCACAGACTCTACAACACGCGCAGTATGGCCGACGGTCGCGGCCGCCAGTCACCATTGCGGCGCAACCTGGAGGACTCAGACGACGACGCTGATGCCGCAGCGGCATGTGACCAGCTCGTGGTGGCGCGTGCAGAGAACGGCACAGCGTTCTACCTATACAACCACCAGGTGCATGCAGCAACGATGGCTCACAAAGTGATCACTCGCTCTGACAGTGGGGTCCCTGTAGGCTGGCGGACACAAGCCGTTCCTGCAGACAGCCAGCGGCCAGGTGTGCAAGCCCGCGATACCATTGGAAGTGTTGTTCTACGAAACGCTGGACCAGTCGTATCCGCAGCTCAAGCCCTTCGTTCCGCCCTTTGAAGGCGTCATCACGGTCGATCTGCATCTCCCGCCTCCGCGTGCTGTAACCAATGGGAAGGACCACGCGAGCGCTCTTCCTTTGTCTCGAGTCACGAGTGTGGGGTCTACGACCAGCAGCAATGGAGACGACGTGGATCCGACGCTGCCCGCGACGTCCGAGCGCATTGCGCCACCCACGAGCATCACGCCCGCGAAGAAGCGCCGCCGACCGGAATCGCGGCCGCATGCGCCAGTGATTGTGCCTAATAGCCGTAAGACCAGGACGCACTCACCCACAACCAGCAGCTACAGCGCGCGCCTCTGGCGAGCGTCCTACAAGTGCAACAAGGCGATCGAGCCTACTGCAGCAGCAGCAGGAAAGGCCAGCGAGGACAGCCCCAGCGGAAGCTCAAGCACCTTGCGAGAAGTAACGTTGCCTTGCGTGTGTGTGTATGCATATTCGACGACTTGTGCTCGATGCTGTATGCTCTGGATTGCTCACATCTCGTGGCTCCATCTGTGTCTGTGTGTCTCCTATTCCTGCTAGTACCTCGTGCTTGGCGACCTGACGCAGGATTTCTACCGCCCGTGTGTGCTGGACATTAAGATGGGCACTCGTCAGCATGGAGAAGACGCGTTGCCAGCTAAAGTCAAGAGTCAGAGTGCGAAATGCTCTGCCACGACATCGCTGGAGCTTGGGCTCCGCCTCTGCGGCATGCAGATCTACGACCACAGTGACAAGCAATACAAGCTCTGGGACAAGCACTGGGGACGGAAGCTCAAGGTGAACGACATTGAGCCTGCTCTGGAAACGGTATGCGAATGTGTTTGATATCGAGGCTAGTGTTGAGTCTACAACTCAATCGTCTGATGATGTCTCGCTAGTTTCTGTCGGCTGGAGGCACAGAGCTGTCCATGGTCGCGCTGCAAACGTTCATCAAGAAGCTCGTGCAGCTTCGTACCGTGGTGGAAAGCACGACAGGCTTGCGCTTCTGGGGCGCGTCCCTGCTGCTCGTGTACGACGGAGACGATCGAGTGCGCGGCAAAGCGGACCCAAAGCGGCAGGAAGTGCGTCTGATCGACTTTGCGCATTGCCAAATGAGCTCTTCGTTCGACAGCCCCGACGAAGGACTGCTGTTGGGACTCACCAACATGGACCTGTACCTGCGTCGAATCCTCGAAAGAGTCACTGCAGCAAGCCAGAATTAAACGCATAGACTACCCACGTTCGTGAACAAAATGCTGCATGGAAGTTTGTGGGCTATAATACAAGAAATCGGTTCCCATGCTAATTTCTCACGCTTGTTCTATTTGGAATTGGCTCGCCATGGAGCGGTACTCGGCCGCGTCTTCTGGCCGGCCAAGCGTGATCAGTAGCTTTGCACACTTTTCCAGCAGATTGCAGCGTTGGCTCAGGTCCGTACTGCTCTCCATCGACTGTTTGTACTCGCAAAGGGCGTCTTCAGCACAGTTCTGGGCCGCGAGCACGTCTGCCAGCGTCTTGCGAGTCAGAGACGAGTCCTGACACACGAGCGAGCGCCGCAGCAGACGTTCAGCGTCCTCAAGTCGATCGATGGCCACGAAGCCACTGCTAAGTTCGCGCAGCAGGACCGGGTTGCTCAGATTATACCGAAGCGCTTGGTCCACGAATCGTCTCGCATCTCGCTCTTCTCGCAATGTGACGCACGCTGAACTGTTGAGCGCCAGCAGCGCCAGATACCCCCAGACTTCTGGATTACTGCCGTCCAAGCAGTTGGCTTCGGCCAGCGCCATCCGTGCAGGCTCAAACCTGTTCATGCGGAAGCAGGCGATGCCCAAGCCAAGCCAGTTAGACGCCATGGTGCGGAATTCTTCACACGCATGGAGGAAGACCGCCTCGGCAGCAGCAAACTGAGATACCTGCAGCAGCACGAGTCCCAGATGAACAAACACGGCGAGACGGCGATCCACTTGCAGAGTGTCCTTAAGCGTCAAAGCACGTTGGAGACACTCGATTGCGGTCTCTTTCTGGTTGTTGTCGCGTTGCAGATACGCTTTACCCAGCACCAGCCAGACCAGCGGATGAGAGGAGTCAATCTCTAGAGCTTCCTGCAGCAGCTTCATGGACTGGTCCATAGATTCCCAGCTTAGTAAACGCATCTCGGCCTCAATCACGCGCTTCATGACCCGTTCGTGCACCGAGAGCGTATCGCGCGGCTTCCGGAACTGCTGTGCAAGCTGTAGACATCGCTGAGGCAGCGTGCGAAGCCTCCATTCATGGGCTTTTTCAGCCAAGAACAGCCATACGGAGCTCAAGCATGCCTGCTCACCCTGCAGAGCGTGTTTCTGCAAGACTTTCTGCGCCTTGAGCAGCTCAAACAGCGTAAGATTTCCCGTGACGTCACGATCTGAGTGAACAAAGTAATACGCCAGCAGTGCGTGAGCCAGCACGAGATTGACCCAATTGGACGATTCAGCATCCACTGCGAGAAGCACAGCCTGCTTGGTCGCATTTTCTGCCTGTGGCAAGTCGCCGATCTCGCACAACAGCGCTGCAAACGTGAGCACATGCGAGATTGCGTGCAAATCTAGCGAGAGACACTGGCGCAGACCTGCTCCCGCCTTTTCCAGTCGCCCTTGTGCGATGCAGAATCGACTGTACTTGTACCAAGCGGACACAAGCGCATCTGACAGCGCGTCACAACTCGCAGAGGACGCTGTCGCTTCCAATCGTGCATGCTTTTCAGCAAACGCGATGCAGTCTAAATGCATCAGCTCGCACTTTTCGGTATCTCCATTCACCTCGTTTTCGAGCGCTTTGAGCTCCAGCGTTCGCAGAACCTGCAGCACTTCAGCGTGGTCATGACCTGCTGTAGCAGCCTGAGTTTGCTCTAGAGTGCTGCCATCGGAGTAGAACGTTTCCTGCAGAATCGCATGCACTTCCTGCATGAGCAGTGTGTACAGCTGCGCAAACTCTTCCTTCATCGTGTTTGTGCTGTCATCTCTTTCCTTCGCGTCGTCGTCCGAGACTTCTGGCCGCATGAATCGGGCGCGAATGACTGGGATAATGCGCTTCTTGAGCGTCTCCTTGAACGCGTGGTACGTTCCCTGCGTGTTCAGCCGGAAAATAAGCTTCTCCTTCTGCTCATCGCGCGCGACCTCCGCGTCGCTGGTGGAAGAAGGCGAGTTCGGGCGCAACGAAGTCTCCTCGTATTCATGGAGCAGCGTGAGTACGATGCGTCGGATCTCGCTTCGCAGCTCCTGGAATGAGTCCTTGGCGGCTTCACATTCCTCCGCCAGATCGCGTTGTGGAATCAGCTCGTCCAGCGTCCGGGTCGGATGCACGATAGATTCTGGAGGCTGCAGCACAAGCGGACAGTTGAGAACTTCGAGCTCGAGCTTGATCTGCGTACCGGCAGCCGTCATAGCGCGAGACAGCGCTGTCGCCTGCTGGGCCAGTGTATCGTACTCGCTCAGCATTGTCTGAAGCTTCTTCTTCTCGTCGTTCGAGGCCGCGACAGCGATTTCTTGCTCGATCGCCTCTTTGCTCACTCCCACAACCTTGCGAAGCAGTCCAGAGCACGTGGCGAGCGTCTTGCCCGGTGTCAACAGAGTCGATAGATCGACTCGCATGGTGACTGAGACCACGTCGGTGGAGAATTTGCCACCAGTGTCGGTCGCTGTGCGGCGCAATCGCCCGATGACGAAATTGTGCACGCGCAGAAACTCTACCAGTCGATCCACAGCACTCTACGCAAAGCAGGCAATGGTCAATAGTAGCAGAACGCTATGATAAATGCAGCGTGTTACCTTCAGATAGAGCTGGGAGGGCAGCTGGGCGTTTGGAAACGCGATTTTCCACGTGCCCGTGCAGGGCTTTGGCGTGGGAGCAGTGCCTTCTTCTTCTCCTTCAGTGGTTGAACTATCAGTCTCAGCTTCATGCTGCTGGTGATCTTGTTCCTCACTACTACGAGCTGTCGCGTTGGCTTCGTACGTCAGCTTTCCTCCGTGGAACGAGAACGAGGCTTCTCCATGCGCTGCCACTGCTGGGAGTTCGATCTCGATCTCGTAGCAGGCCAGATTCCTATCAGGCGCTTCACACAAGCGACTGGCTTCCTCATCTGTCTGGCACTCAAACGTCCATTCCTGTGGCAGATTCACGATCGCCAGCGACTGGAACTGGAGCACGCGAGCGCCAAGCGCAAACTCGACGAGGTCGGCATCGCACTGCACGGCTGTGTCCAACAAGATCCGCTGCTGTGAGTCCCATGGCGCTGGGAAGGCCATTTGCAGCCTCGATTGTCCGCTCATAATCGCTGGTAGCATCTGGACACGCTGCTCTCCGATGCATTCGTCACTCGCAGCCAGCCGAGTCGTGCCAGCGAACAGTGTCACCACGAGCTGTGCGTTCAGCAGCGTGTTAATGGCGTCGAATGCAAGCGGAACGGCCTTGGAGCCTTGGATATAGCCCAGTGCTACATCATCGATCTCATCTGCGTGCGTTGGCTGCAACTCGACGGATTTGGTGCAGGCCAGCTCTTCGTCTGGCGCGAACCAGAAGGCGTCAATGGGTGAGTTACCGTTGACCTGCACAAGCTGCACACAGGCCCAGACGCTGCGGTTCTGACTGCTGCTGCTGTCATTGGACTCTGTTGCATCGTGTATCCACTTGATCTGCTGCAGAGACACAGAGAAGGACCCATGCGGCTCGGCCATCGCAGCGACCGATGAGAGCCACCGCGTCCGTTGGGAGCCGAGCCAAAAGTAGCTACGTAGTATTAGATAGTGTACACCACACTATTCCAGTATGCCTGGTGACATAACACGGTGCAATGAGAATTAAAACAAGGTGCAGACAGAGCAGCAGTAAAAGCGATCATGCTGCGTGTGGGGCGGCAGCTGCGGACGTCCGCGCACTTGCGGCGCTGGCTCAGCAGCAGTACTGGGCCTGGCGCTGACTTTGGGAAAGAGACCACAGCCAAGAGCGGCCCAGTGCAGCGTCTAAGCGACGATATCCGCAAGTCGCAGGAGGAAACGCGGCGTGTGCTGATCCTCATCCGCACGTTCAAGCAGGTAGAGAGACAGCGCTTGCAGTCCGTCCTCAATGACCTGACCTCTGACCACGTTTTGGCATTGGGTAGTACGGCCACTTTGTGGCGCAGATCGACCCACTGCAGAAGAGTGTGTGTGTGTGTTGGGCCTAAACCATTGATCATCGCCATGGACTGACATGGAACTCCATAGGCGAGAAGCTCCCGGAGCTGGAGAAGTGGATCAGCGGCGACCGATGGGTGGAAATGCCGTTCTTCGACAACTTCAACCTGCGGAACTTGGCGTCCAAGAACCTGCTCGAACTCACGACCTATGGTGAGAGTGGAGCGCCGTGTGCTCGTATCGCTGCTGTGGTTCGCTCATGCATTCGACTGTAGGCTTTACGCACGACGATCTCGACCGAGAGTTCTTCATTGGCGACGATCTGTCCATTGGACCTGTAGCTACGCTTCGACAGGTACGCGTCTCGGCTGTTGTGAACCTCCTGCCAGGTCTGAAAAGCCACACGAACGACAGATCGTCACGGAACTGCGAGAGCTCTTCTGCGGCCACATTGGCACTGAGTACCAGCATCTCCGGAACCGCGACGCGGCGCTGTGGCTGCGTCAGAGTCTTGTGAAATACAAGGTTTGTATCCACACTGAAGAATCGTTCTAGCGTCGACTCACTGGTGCTTGGCTGGTCACAGGACCACGTCTTCACGCCCGAGGAGAAAGTGAATATGCTGCGCAGGATGATCGAAGCAGAGCTCTTCGAGCGCTTCCTGGGTCGCCGGTTCTCTGGTGCCAAGCGCTTCTCCATTGAAGGCGGGGAGAGTCTGATACCAGGCCTGCGTGAGCTCCTGCAGAGTGCGAGCGACCAGGGAGTGGACATGATCCACATGGGCATGGCGCATCGCGGGCGCTTGAATGTGCTGGCCAACGTCATGCAGCGGCCATTGCGTGCGATCATTTCGCAGTTCCAGCCGTATCTTCCGGATGAGCCAGACTACCCAAACAACTCGGACGATGTGCGCTACCACTTGGGCACATCGTCTCTGCTCAAGATGCCTAATGGACGGACGCTGGAAGTGCATCTCGCAGCCAACCCGTCGCATCTCGAGGCCGTTAATTCAGTTGTGTTGGGCCAAGCGCGAGCCCGCCAAGTCCAACTTCAGGACCATGGCAACCGAGTCATGCCCGTGCTTTTGCATGGAGACGCGTCGATGTTCCAGGGATCGGTCCGCGAGGCATTTGGATTTAGTGCACTGGAAGATTTCCGGACCGGTGGCACAATTCACGTGATTATCAACAACCAGATCGGGTTCACCACTCTGCCAAAGCAAGCCGATTCCGCAGTCTACTGCAGGTGAGCAGTGCATTGGCAATGACACTCTGTCATAGTTCCACTTTGAATTTGATATTGGTCTCTCTTCTTCCTGTAGCGATGTCGCCAAGATCTCGAGAAGTCCGATCTTCCACGTGAACGGTGATGACCCGGAGGCAGTTGTGAAAGTGATGAAGATGGCCGTAGAGTACAGACAAACATTCCACTGCGATGTGGTCGTGGATCTCGTGTGCTACCGTCGCCATGGCCATAACGAACAGGATTCGCCCGAGATCACAGCGCCAGTCATGTACCATTTCATCAACAAACACCCGACTGTTACGAATCTGTACCGGAAGAAGCTGGAGCAAGAAGACGTGTTCACGTCACGCGACTTCACGGATATGTGTGCGAGCTTTGAGAACCATTTGTCGTCCGAGTACCAGCACGCTCGTGAACTGCCGTCCTCATGGGACAACAACGCTGATACCTCGTGGCGAAGCGAATGGTACGAATCCCACAATCGAGAGCAAACGGACTCTGATAGCGCGTCCGAGTTAAAGGAAGAGGACTCGAGTCACAACAAGAAGCGCAAGTACGATCGCTCGACTGGAGTGGACCAGAACTTTCTGGAAGAAGTCGGAGCGCAATTGTTCCGTCTTCCACAGGGCTTTGCGGTGCACAAGAAGGTGGAAGCCATCATGAACAACCGATTGCGCGCCGTGGAGACTGGCGATCGGGTGGATTGGGCGACAGCTGAAATGCTCGCGTTCGGGTGCTTGCTGGTTGAAGGTGTGAACGTACGACTCAGTGGCCAGGACTCGGAGCGTGGCACGTTTAACCAGCGCCACGCGGTGCTCTACGACCAGTTCGAAGCGCTCGCAGCTCGCAACTCTTCCTACACGCCACTGAACAATCTGCATGTGGACGGGATCAAGGCCAAACTGGGCATGGCGGAGTTGGACGGTGTCCCTCGCGGACAGTTCCAGGTCTGCAACAGTCCGCTGAGCGAAGAAGGCGTTCTCGGCTTCGAGTACGGCTATTCGCTCGAGAGTCCCATGAGTCTGACTGTCTGGGAGGCCCAGTTTGGTGACTTTGCGAATGGCGCACAGACTATTATCGATACATTTATCACCTCAGGGGAGCAGAAATGGCAACGTCAGTCGGGACTCGTGCTCTGTTTACCACACGGATATGAAGGCCAGGGACCAGAACACAGCAGCGCTCGAATCGAGCGCTTCCTGATCCTGCACAACGAAGACAGCGACATGTTTACCAAGACGAAAGACATGGCCGACGCTGATCAACGCGCGAATTTCCACGTTGTGATTCCCTCGACGCCGGCGCAGTACTTCCATGCTCTCCGGCGGCAGGTCTCGCGGAGCTACCGCAAGCCGCTTGTAGTGTTTGCTCCGAAATCGCTGCTGCACCATCGACCATGCAACTCCGATTTGGCCGATCTGGCACTCGGGACGTCGTTTAAGCGAGTGCTGCCTCCCCATCCTGACGACCAAGTGAACATGGTAAAGGATGAAAAGGTACGAGTTCTATTGGAAAAGAGAGGCGAGAGCAGTGGAGCTGACGATTGCTCATGTGCTGATGCTGCTTGTTCTGGTAGGTCCGAAAGCTGATTATCTGCTGCGGCAAGATCTACTATCCGCTGCTACATGCGATGCGTGGTCGCGCCATCAACAACATCGCTACAGCGCGCGTGGAGCAGCTAGCACCGTTCCCATTCGATGAGGTCGCAGGCTTCATCGCCAAGTACCCGAATGCCGAGCTGCTGTGGGTACAAGAGGAACCAAAGAATATGGGCGCGTGGTCGTTCGTATTCCCCCGATTCCTCGCAGTGCTCAATCAGATCGATGAGAAGCGATCATTCCGATACGTGGGTCGACCTCCCTCAGCGTCTCCTGCTACGGGCCAGCACGAGCTGCACATGCAGGAAATGCGTGTGATCGTGGATGAAGCGCTCTCGTAACCAGAATCAAAGATCGTGTGTTGTTGTTGATCTCAATGTCTAACATATTGCAGCTTGTACCAGTACTTTAAGATCTCAGCTGCTACTCGAGCGTTTAAGGCTCCGTGTACAGCTTGCGGTACAAAAACTCTTGCTCGTGGCGAGCTTCGAGGTACGCTGCATGAGACGCCACGTCTGGATGGGCCTGCAAGAGTGCCACTCCTTCTCGTGGGTAATTCTGCACGTCCTCCAGCGAGTGCAGGCCCAGATACGTTCCCAGGAGCATGGCGATTCCGCGAGAAGTCATCTCGTTGGCGCTGCTCTCCAGCACAAGCTCCTTGCCCATCGCATCGGCCATCATTTGCCGCCACGCACTCGACACGCGAAGCGCTGTTCCACTCGCGACCACCTTTGCTTCGGGTTGTGCGTATGAGGATAGAAGCGAGTACACGAGGCTGACGCGAAGCGCCACAGACTCCATGCCTGCGTGCAGCAGCTCAATCGGAGTCGTCCACTTGTTAATGCCCGTGATCGTACATGTCGCGTCGCCCAGCCAGCCAGGAGCTCGCTCGCCACTCAAAAACGGCAGCATCGTGAGTCCATGAGCATTGGGCCGGATCTTGAGCAACTTGGCATCAATTTCTGCAAGAGCAAACACACAAAAGCGTTCCATTTCAGGACTGCACTACTGTACCCAGCCAGAGGAGACTCACCTGGGTCTTCAAGGCGAAGCGACTTGCGCAGGAACTGATAAACAGATCCGCCGTCGTTCAAGGCGCCACCGAGCAATAAATGATCAGCGCCAATACGGTAGCACCACAGACCCTTGGGCACCTTGGCATCTCGCATCGCAGAAGAGTTGAGCACGACGCGCAAGGCTGCGCTGGTGCCGACTGTCACAGCAATGCGTCTACAGCAAAGACAGCACGCATTAGCACCGTAACTCCTGAAGCCAACACGTTGGTTCTGTAAACGTACGAGTTGTCGATGCACTTGGAGCCAATATTGGCGGCCGCGCCATCGCCGAGACCCAAAAAGAACGGCACGCGATTCAATTCCGGGTACTTCTTGGCAAACCCCGGCTCGAGCCCTAAGAACGGCCTGTCCGAGTCGACCAGAGGCGGCATTTTCTTGTGGTCCATGTGCACTAAGTCCAGCAGATGTGTGTCCCATTTGCAGGCTCGGAAATCAAACAGCCCGGTCCACGAGGCTTCCGAAAAGCTCATGGGCAGACACCGCGCAGTGTTGGCAGTCGTAGTCCACTTGCCGATGAGGTAGCCTGAAATACTCTGCCAGTGCGCTACGTTAGCGATCAAGCCCTGCTCTTCATGGTGCAGCCGCAAGAACTCGGCTGGTGCATACGCTGGATGGATCACAGTGCCGGTCCGGTCGTGGGTCTCGGCCAACGAGCCATACAAGCTCAATGTCTCACGAAGCTCACGAGCGCAATTGGCTGTCGAAGGGCGACGACCGGCGTACTGCAAGCATGCATACCAGTCGAGCATTAGACACACGTCACCATTGCTCTGAGGGAGACGTTGCGTACCGTGTACACGGGCGTGACGCAGCGGCCCTGTCAACAGCAATCGTGCATGAGTGGCCATGCGCAATCAACTGAGCTCAGGAGAGCAGCTCACCTGGTCATCAATACCGAGCAGGTTCATCACAAACGTGCTGAAACCTACACCTGCAATCTGCGACGTGAGACCGATAGCACGAAGAAAGATCAGGACGCGATCCAGCAGCGCTTCAACGACGTGCTCGATCTGCGCCATGTCCGCCTCGCCCTGCGCATTCACGGCATCCATGTGCATTTGCTGCAGCGATCCGTCCAGCATAACCCATTCCCGGCCTTCGCCTTCGTTGTTGCTGTCGACCAGCGCGAAGCAGCTCGCTCGCACGGACGAGCTCCCGACGTCCAGCACGATCGTGATCGGACTCCCGCGGTATTTGTCCGGCTTGGCCAGGCCGCGCACCAGCGCCACATACTCGTGGTGCTGGGTCTGCTTGCGGTGGTGCGCGAAGCCTCCAGCAACGGCCGCTGTGAGCAGCAGCAGCGAGGCCAGGACCTTGGGCGGCTGCATGCGGGATGACCAGACTTGGGAAATGTGGCGCGATCCACATTCGAATAAGATGGCAAGTCATCATTGATGACTCCTGTGAAGATTGAGTATTACCGTTTTTATACCGTCAGATACCAGCAGAAGCATACAAATTGCAAGAGAAACAATCAAGTTTTTATAAAACGTGATATCGAGTTTGATCCTACTAAATATTGCATGAATTACATTTATGTAGTGACTACTACTGTAGTACTGTAGTTGACTAGCCACATCGTCTAAACGGATGATTAGCGTTGAATATAAATCCTTGAAGGTTTCTCTTCTTGACAGTTCAGGAGTGCTGCAATGAGAGGATATCGATTTATGAAGGTTACGCCTTGTCGCAGGATTGGTGGTTTGACGCAGAATCAAATCCCCCATCGGACGACCACGCAAGTGAGCTCTTGAGACTGCAGAATGCTGGGGTCCATCTGCCGCTCGACGACGCGGCGCGTTTTCCACAGCTCTGGCCATCGCCTAGCCATCACTACTGTGCAAGTGCCGTCCATGGGCGACTCCATCAGCGAAGGCACGCTCGTAGAGATCCTCAAGACGCCCGGCCAGGCTGTACAGGCCGACGATGTGATTTGCGTGCTTGAGACTGACAAGGTTGGTGTGCTGGACGTTGACTAGGTGCGTGATCGGTGCTGATTTGAAACGCATTATAAAACAATAGGTTAGTGTGGATGTGCGCACACCTGTGGCTGGTACGGTCGTGGAGCAGCTGTGCAAACTCGACGACAACGTCGAAGTCGGTCGACCGCTGTTCACGATTGATGACAGCGGTGCTCCCGCTGTTGTCACTGCTCCGGCGGCCAGCGCTCCTGCTGTGATGGCGCCTACCCCGGTTGCCGCACCTGCGGCTGCTGCTAAGGCCCCTTCCTCGGGTCACCGTACACCGCTGATTCAGTTCCTGGGCAAGCGATCGCTGCTGCCGGTCCGCGCCTCGCCTCTCGCTCAGACACCGGTTGTCGCTGCTGCTACCACCGCTCCCATCGCGCGCGCGGAGCCCTCGGGTCCTGGCGTGCTGTCGTTCGAACACGTGAAGCGTGTGTCGATCTCCAAGGCCGAGATCGACGCTATCAATTCGGGTCTGACATTCCTGTAAGCGCGACAACTTCTCCGTCATTGACCAGCGAGCCGCGAAATAAACAAACATCGTCATCGAAATACAAGCAACCATTCTCTTTTGTACATAGATATAAACACCGTTTAATACGTTCGCGAAGACCATTCGTCACACGCAAACTGCGGAGCTGGCGTTAAACACCAGACCATGCTGGGAGCAAAACTCACCGCCGTCTGTGACCCACTCATTGCAATCGGGCAGATCGCACTTCTTGCCACCGCCGTGAGCTTTACAGAACCCACCGCCTCGATTCGTCTTGGAACATCCTTCAGCTCGGCAACGGCCGCCACCACCATGACTGATGCAGCGCCCCCCACTATTGGCCTTGCGCATGCATCCAGGCACTTCACAGGGCTTGGTACCACCATGCGCTTTACAGAGACCTCGGTGTTGTGCTATTCGCTCACATCCTTCCATACTACAATGCGGCTTCCCGCCGTGCGCACAACATCTTCCGAAGCGGATCTGTACCCACGAGAACAAGTCGAGATGAGACTCATGCTGAACGTCTGGAAGAAGATATCGCTCACCTGTTTCTTTGGACAATCCGCGACACTACATTTGTAGCCACCGCCATGCGCGAGACAAAACCCACCGCCTTGATCGTGCTTATCACAACCACGCTTTTCGCAACGTTTACCTGCGCCGCCGTGGTCCTTGCATCGACCAGCATTGAGAGCCCAATTGCGACAACCTTCAGCCTGGCATCGCTTGCCGCCACCATGTAATTTGCAGCGACCGCCACCAACACACGGCGTTGCGCAGCCTTCAATATAACACTTCTTGCCGCCGCCATGGCTCACGCACAGACCACCGCCTTTGTCTTTCTTGGTGCAGCCTTCGACCTTGCAGAAATATCCACCGCCATGCGATTTGCATTTGCCCTGTCCACGATCATACTTCTCGCATCCTTCTTCTTTGCACTTCGCGCGACCGCCATGGCCGCTACAGAGCCCGAACCGGATCTGCTTCTTCACGCATCCCTCAACCGAACAGCGCCGCCCACCGCCGTGCGTGAGACAGAAGCCGAGCCCTGCGTCATACTTGTCGCACTTTTTCATTGAGCATTTCCGGCCGCCGCCGTGCGTACAACAGAGCGCCAGAGGGCCGAGCGCCACATTTGAGCAGCCTGAGACGCCGCATCGCTTGGATCCACCATGATCTGGACACGTGCGTAGATTGTAGAACGCACAAAATGGCGTTTGACACTTGTATCCACCGCCATGCGCGATACAGAAGCCGCCACCCTGCGAGAACTTGTGACAGTTTTCAAACTGGCATCGTGATTGTTTCTTGCTGAGGGTGGTCGCCATGCTGACCTGTTGGTCGCTACGACTCCTGATTGTATCTGCGCTGTCGTTATTGCTTGGCACGTTGTGGTCCAGCGTTGGCAGCTCTTGAGCCAATACTGTCGAGGCGGTAGTGCTCAACGTCTCTGTCTGTTGTTGGTCTTCGTCGTCGGTGGAAGGCGCCAGCATGCTCTGCACGACCGCAAAGGACGCCGGCATGACCGATCCATCGATTACCACATCATCGAACCGTGAGTCACCCCCACCAAAGAGCACGGCGGCGGCAATGGCCTCGTCTTCCTCCATCGCTCTCCAGCCTGCGACGGCAGATTGTCAGCTGGAAAAGCGCAAACGCACCACACGGAAAATGAGATGGGCGGTATAATACCGGTTCGAACGGGTATGACTGTCATTCCCAGTGCGCGCAGTTGAAGTTGCCCACGATGGAGCGCGAGGTGCTGCGCGTGCTGCTGAGCGAGTTCTGCTGTCTGCGTGGGCAGTTCCCGGCCTCGTGTTTCGAGACGCTGGCGTATGGATCAGGTGACTCCGCGACGCTCGCATGAAACCACTGTGGATGCGCTCGGCTGATACCGTTTTGTTTGCAGATGAAAACGAGCAAGTGCAGGTGCTGAAAGCGCCTCCGTTGGACGACCCGCGCGCGACATACTTGCATAATGTAAGGGTTCAATCCGAATATTTGTGAGATGCCGCGATAATTGTTGCGAGCGCCTTAGGTTGGTGTTTCTCAGCTGCTAGAGTATGGCGTCGCCGAGTGTCTGGACCGCGCGTGCTTGCGTAGCTTGTCGTTTTGTATTTGCGATAAAGAAACAAACGCGGTGCTAGAGACATTCACATACGAATGCATTAAACTAGGAGGTTCTGTATGCGAATGGCTAGCAATGGATGGTGGTGAACTAATAGTGATCTGGATTGTGGTGTAACCTACAGACATGATATCTCATAAAGAAATAGAAGATCGACCAAAAAATGACGTGGATGCGATCATTCGTGAGCTGACAAGAAAAAACAGACTGCTGATTCAAACAGTATGATGATTAGAAATCCTGTGAATGGCTGTCGTATCTATCAGCACTGACCCTCATTCTCGGGCTGCTCTAGTTGGGATCAATACAAGATGACACGTACTTCACGGTGAAAGCACAATTCGTGGCAGGTATGATAACTTCAGACTGCATTTTTATCTAGTTTAAGTTGATACTTACACATCTGCTCTTTGAAATATAGAGCGACTTCCTTACGCATCTTGGATTCCACCTTTCTTTCAGCATCAACTGGATATCCAGAGGCAGTCCAACTTGAATGACCACACAATCACTATGCAGATTGGAAAGTTCTCTACAAATGGTGGCGGACTTCGTTGCTTTGCAATTCAATCGGCTCATGACGCGTTGAAGGAGCTTGCTTCGGAAAGAAATCAACCACTTTCCGTCGCGTTCGACGATGAATTCATGAGTCCCGCACAGCAAGTACGTAAATGAATCCAAACCAACACTACAACATTTTTGACAACCTAGGGTCAATGACGCGACAGACAATTAATCAGTCAAGCGATATCCAACAATTACCGGACCAGCCTTATGATCGCGTGAAGAATTTTGTGTTGACATCAAAATCGTCAATCATGAAACGAGCTTGGGAAGCTGAAAAAAGTATCAGCATGAATGTGGTTCGAAAATGCTTCCAAAGACTCTGTCAAGAAGGTATCTTGGAACGCCGCTCAAAACGGTATGCCACGTCGATGTCAATGCCTCCTGGATCACAAACACATTGAAACATTAAAAATTTCTGAAAGGTATTATTTTGCGAAAGATCCCCAAATAGCCATTTTAGATCAAAATCAAATGAATAAGATCACGGATACGAATCAGCAGCTCAGTCAAACACCAGTAATCGTCGAAATGCCGTCCGTCTGGTTTACGACAACTCCAGTAAACTCAACTGCACCTCAAGCACCAGCAATGAGCCCAATCAGGCCAATCAAGCGAAATAAATTGGGGTATAGAGCACATGGCACTCACTTCCAAGTAGCATGCAGTCCAATTCTGCAGCGTCGACGCATGTGCGAACGACGTTTCGTGTCACTCAAGAGCCTTCATGGCAAGATTTGATACCGAATAGTGTCCCGTACACTATATTCACTAAAACTACCGAATTTATAAACGTTTGACCTGATTTCGGAAACCCCCGCGCAAAATAACCGAGATAAGGCCCGCGGCCGACGCTGCTGGGAACCATCGGACGACCCAATACAAACCCCGGGGTGATGACGGAATCGGTCGCGCCCGCGGTTGGGACAATGTCTACAGCAAACACAGTAGCCGCAACGGGGAAGACTGATGCAACGACTTTAGCAACCAGCAATGCGAAGGTAGGCTCTTTATATCGAGTAATTGGCGCACATGCCTTCGTTGCCGATTGACGCTTTATGCACTTGTAATCGCAGACGCCAGTGCAAAGTGTGTACGTGGATCCGTTGCTGAGCGCTCGTATCCGCAAGAACTTTGGTGCGCGCGTGTTCTGGGGATCAGTAGTTGGCTGCTATCGAGTCGGATCTGGGCTCTTCTACAAAGTCAGCTTCGATGACGGTGATGTGGATATCTTCTCGGCCGAGGAAGTGCTCGAGGACATCAAGCAGGTACGATGTCAGGCCACGCAACTGATAGTATTGTTAATGTCTTAACTTTTATGCGTATTTACCATCGTAAGACACGGCGTTATGCGACTGAGGATCCAACCAAGAGAAATACACAAGGAGCGATGGAGGTAGTACCGAATAGCATCTCGCCATACATGGAAGAAATGCGTCGGCAACCGGCCAAGAAGCGCAAGAGAGTCGAAGAAACAGAGTTTGAAGGTAATGAAGACCGACCCAGCGGCTGGTCGGTGAGATTATGGGGCGCCCGATTGTATGCATCAATTGCTACCACCAACAGAGGTATCACGAGGGTGAAAGAGTTCGTGCCAACTAGCACGGGTGAAATAGGCGAAATGGAAGCGTCAGGCAAAGTGAAGAAGGGTGACGTGATTTGGAAGATCAACGACACAATCGTGACTGGAATGCCCAGTGCTGAGTTTATGAATCTTATTCGAGGAACGCCACGCCCCATTCAGTTATGGTTCATGCGCCCGGATACCCCCGTTACGTCAGATCCACCGCTAATTGAGCCACACCCGACCCGATCTAATGCAATTGGTGTTGTGTCAAGCTTACACTCGCAGCCGATTGTGGCAAAGTCTATCACAGCACCATCCCAATCTGCAGCTATTGTGACAGTATCAAGTTCATCGTCGAAGCAAATTGAGACCCAAGCGATCTTGCCACCTTCAGGACCAGTCAAAACCTCTGCAGTTACCGTAGCACAAAGCGCACACCCCCCGGCAGTTGAAATTAACTCGGAGCAGATCCCTGTTCGTGGTGACCTTTCATTTACCGTGCCACAAAGAAAATCCGTACAATCCGCAAGTTATCAACCCCAGGCTAACGTCCAACGTCGTATGGAAGCATCTGACACCAGGAATATCCCGTCATTAGTGCCTTCATCATATGTGCACCCTCCGCTTGCCAACCATTTCGTGAACCGAAATGGAACATACCAGCAAGCCAACCATGTATATCCTTCAGGATATTTAACCCCGCAACACGGAGTACCGTCGTCTATGCTGACCAATATGCAATTTAATGGCACAAGACAACATCAGGTACCCGTAGCGCAACAATTTAACAACAGCTTTCAGTTCCGGCAACTTCCCTGGGGAAATGTGGCAAATGCGACAAATGCGACGATGAATAATCAGCAGAATGTGATTGGTCAGCACCGGTACCCGTACCAGCAAAACCAAACTGCGCCAGTACCCACCAATACTATCACTCAGTTGTCGCTGCAAGCGCCACAAAGTATAATTTCGAACTCAGGTAGTCAAGGAGTGACTTGGTCTACTCAACGTGGGTTTGGTGGTACGTACAATTTGCACTCGTCTAATGCAGTTCTGCAATCAAGAGGAGCTCAAATGAATGCATACGCAAATCCTGCACCAACCCAGTCGATGAATCACGATGCAAACCAACTTTCGACTGATGGACAACAGATGTATAACAGCCCCACTACACAAGCCCACGTACTGAATACTGGACAGCCTAGTTCTCAACTACAAAAGAACAATCAGTCTCCGCAAGCTCGAGTTTTTACGAGTGAACAACGGAGCCCCCCATCGGAACATGAACAGCATTCACCGCGGTTGGAAATCCAGAGAAATGCAAACGCTATAAGGCATGCAGCTCCCAATTATTCACAGCAGCTACAACAAAGAAGCACCCCCGACGCCGTGCAGGCAGGCTCTACAAGTAATACCGTGCATGCTTCTGAACCAACGCAAACAATTCCTCGTAGTGGGGATAAAAACTTTGGAAATCAAGATCCTGATGCACATACCGCCGAGGATCAAGTACCCAAAGATGCAAGTTCGATTACGTTGGACGATGAAGATTTGGGTGAAACCTCGTTTTTATCTCTTGGGAAGCCGAGCTTTGTGGCTGCTCTCCCAGAAAGTGCTCCAGAAAGAGGGCATCCAGTGCCGACGCCAAGATTCCCCCCTCGGTCTATGACCGGCAACTATGTGATTGTGAGAATCATGCGCAAACGATTGCAGGTGACACTTGGAATGGTTGGGTCACGCGTCGCTGTGACTTCATTTGTGCGTGACGAAAATGGCAACATCGGTGAAATTGAAGAAAGCGGAAAAGTTGTTGTGGGCGATTGTGTTGTTGCCGTGAACGGTGCACCAATTTTACAGAATTCTTCACCCACGGAAGTCGCTCGCCTTGTCGTCTCTCTCCCACGTCCATTTGATTTGTATTTCCAGCGAGTTTCGTGGGATGCACTTCATGGGTAATTTCGCAGCTATGGCTTGCTCGCTGTATATCATTTTGGACCATGCATAAAATAGACACGTGGTTTGTGAAGGACCGAATCAAAGATACGGTAAGTACTAAGAAACGCGAATACTTTTTAGTCAACGCGCTGCTATTTTTCAATGAATTCTTCGATGCGTCCGTCATCCATGAAGGAATGTCATGCTGAGTTGACGATTTTGCTTTCTGCCTATTGCGATCGACAGTGAGAAGGACTGGTCGACTTCTAGTTAGAAGACGTTTTCGTATTTCTCCATCGCTCCAGAGACGGCATCCACGACTCTTCATACATCAAGTACGTTAGTATGAATTTCGCTCTGACACAGTACAATTGCCGACGCACCTCGTTTCATTGAGAACGTAGACAGAGCGGAAGGCCCCAGATTCATCGAATCGCTGTTGCAATCAATCACCAGAATTCATATTCAAGAACAAGTTGCACGTACGATAGCAATTCGAATAAAATTCTTACCTGGATGGTGCGCAGGCGACGAGAATTGTCGACGGCAGTGATCGTTTCCACTGTAATGGGACGACCTGGGAGAACGAAAATGTCAGGGCCAAGTATTTAAAGCCTTGTAAACTGTTACACGTACCAGAGAGCTTTGAGGTCGCAGTGATAATGATGACATTCGTGCCTAATTCCTGCATTGTGATATCGCAGTTGCGCATTCGCGGATCGTCCGTCTCGATCTTCGCACATTCACCCGTGTCAGCGTGTGAGCACAAGTACAACCAGTATATCAATCAGAAACAAAACTTACTTTGCAAATGCCGTCGGAGACAGGCCGGATCCAGGAGTGCTGCGTCGATGTGAGACCACTGATGGTCGTTCGCGACTGTCGCTGGCTCCAGACGCCTAGTTTGAAATGAGATCGAAGAGTCAGCTTTCTCTTCGAGCAAACTATCGCCAATCAAAGAAATACCTTCATCATCGCGAAACAGGACGTCACTGGAGCAGACTTGGCTTCCTTCCTCATGCATGGGGATCGACGTCAACTCGCCGTTCCATCGGCCTTCCATGCTACAACACATCAATGTGAATCCTAGCACTTACATTGATCCCACGCATAATGCAATGCATACCTTGGGATGACGTGATAGCTGCATCCGTTCACACGAACTGATAGCTGATTGAAGAACGTTCGGCCGCTCGCTGCTTTATTCAGACGCAAACGCCAGCATGACGTGAGTGCAAGGCGTGCAACAGCAGCAGCTTCATCGCAAGCATCATACCAGTCTTGGAAGGGAAGTGAGGGGCGTGCGCACCGTTGGTACTGCGAGAGACCAAGCTCTTTTCCATGCCCAAGCGGTGAACCGTGCCATCTGCACCTGCCGCCCAGATATTGTCTAACCGTGCACGGACCACAGTCATCGTGAGTTGGATTTACTAATAACGCACCACTGCAATCTTGATCAGCGTACCTTCTTTCATAAGCTTCAGATTGGCTTCTTCATGCATGCGGCGTGTCTTGATCGATTGCGCGAGCGCCTTGTAGTTGACGGGGCGGAATGGCTCGTGTGCCGGCTGCAAGCATCGCAAACTCACTGTCAGCAAGGCGCCATGACCCCCTCACCTTCATGGTAGACATACAGCGATCTGCACGAGCACATCGCCGCTCGTGATGCCCAGCTCGCCGAGTGTCTTCTCATCTGCGAGCTCCTTGCCCTTGTGCAGCAGCACGATGTACTCGGGATGGCCCACGGCCTTGCCGCTCTCTTGGTAGGCGGCCTTCACTCCGGCGATGCTCTCGTGGGGCGTGGTCTCGAGCGCGAACGAGTGCGTCTCGTTCTTAATGGTGAGCTGGATGGGCGTGGCCATTGGTCTCGTCTCTCTTGAGCGATCTCTTGCCTGTTGCGGACTGCCTGCCGCCCGATTGAAGTTGCGCCTTTGTAACAAAGCGCTCCCAATACTGGCCCCTTCCTGCGCGAAATGTGCAATAACTTCCGTTTTGCTGCTAAATAAACTGCTTTTTAGGCTAAAAGTTCACGAAAATTCTAGAAACAGTTATCCACTACATATATAATATTTCAAAGCACACAAATGCGCATATATAAATTTGAGCAGTTCCTGCTTTAGGTGGGACATGGCAAAACCCCAAATCCTAAGAGTGATGGTCGTGCTTGTTTCGTTTCTGATGAGGTTTTACGCTACTAGTGTTGTGAGGTTTTTTCGCTTTGACCATAGGTCTTCTGTAGATTTTTTGTCGCCACGCAATAGGAACATGCTGATCATGCGGCCGATGCGCGGCCTGGCGGCTCGGCTAGCGCAGGACACGGCGCGTCACACGTCGGAGATGGGCGTCTGGGCCGGAGGGGCAGCCGCCAAGGGATGCAGCCGTGCACCCATACTCATGACGCGCCCACAGCAGATCCAACAGACGCGCACTATTCTGTCCATGGTGCGCCGAAGCAAGACCAAACAGCTCAAGGCGCTTGAGCAGGACGCCAACCGGTACCCGGACGACGCGTACAAGCAGCTGCGCTTTCTGCAGGAGCTCAACAAGTCGTATCCGGCGCTCGTAATTCGCCGCATTGAGGAGAACCGCTTCGCCATGGACGAAGAGATCCAGAAGGAATACGTCAAGGCGCTCGTCAAGTACGTCGTCTCTGCATGCTCGCACTAGTGTGTTTGAGTATGCAAATAGGCTAATTACTTGGTGTTTGCATTAGAACGGGCCGCATTGACGCGCTTGACATGTCGTCGGTTCTTCCGGCGACGCAGCGCATGGGCCGTGTCTCCAACTACGGCGCGATGGCAGGCGGCACGGCGTCCACGAGCGGCGTGCAGGGTGTGTCTGCGCACGACCCAGTGTACGTGTCCATGGTGGAAGGATCCTTCAAGAGCAACATGTGGAAGACGCTGCGTACGTTGGGCGTGGCGTTCCTTGTGGTCTCGGCGCTGGGCGCGATCCTGGACGAGAAGGTGGGCAAGATCGGCAGCGCGTCCAAGGTCATGGGCGCGACAGGCAGCGACAAGCGCTTCAGCGACGTCAAGGGCGCGACTGAGGCCAAGGAGGAGCTTGAGGAGATCGTGCAGTTCCTCAAAGACCCAGAGCGCTTCACACGTCTGGGTGGCAACCTGCCCAAAGGCGTGCTACTGACCGGTCCACCGGGCACTGGTAAGACACTGCTGGCTCGCGCCATCGCAGGCGAGGCCGGTGTGCCGTTCTTTTACTCGTCTGGCTCCGAGTTTGAAGAGATGTACGTGGGAGTGGGCGCTCGTCGCGTGCGCGATCTGTTCGAGGCCGCCAAGCGCAAAGCGCCGTGCATCATCTTTATCGACGAAATCGACGCCATCGGCGGCACGCGCAAGCTCAAGGAACAGCAGGCCATGAAGATGACGCTCAACCAGCTGCTGGTCGAGATGGACGGCTTCGACCAGAACAAGGGCATCATCGTGATAGGCGCCACCAACTTCCCGGACGTGCTGGACAGCGCGCTGGTGCGTCCAGGCCGCTTTGATCGCCATGTGACCGTGGCGCTTCCGGACATCGCCGGACGGAAAGAGATTCTGGAGTTTTACGCCAGCAAGATCCCGATCGCCGATGACGTGGACCTGGACGTGCTGGCCCGCGCCACGCCTGGCATGTCCGGCGCTGAGCTGTGCAACCTCGTGAACGAGGCTGCGCTGCGTGCGTCCATGAAGAACGCGGAGTTCGTGGACATGGACTCGTTCGAGTACGCCAAGGACAAGATCTTGATGGGTGCCGAGCGCAAGTCGGCACTGATTACGCCAGAGTCGGCCAAGCTCACGGCCTACCACGAAGGCGGCCACGCGCTTGTGGCCATCAACACGCCCGGTGCGCATCCGGTGTACAAGGCCACGATCATGCCTCGAGGTCAGGCGCTCGGTATGGTCTCGCAGCTGCCCGAGGGTGATCAGACTAGCATCTCGCGCAAGCAGCTGCTGGCGCGTCTGGACGTGTGCATGGGCGGCCGCGTGGCCGAGGAGATGACGTTCGGCCCCGACGAGATCACGGGCGGCGCATCGTCCGACATCCAGCAGGCCACGAACCTCGCGCGCGTGATGGTGACCAAATACGGCATGAGCGAGGAGGTCGGGCTCGTGTTCCACGACCTGCGAGCCAACGACACGAGCCCCACGACCCGCAAGCTGATTGACGACGAGGTGAAGAAGCTCTGCGACGCGTCCTACAAACGCGCGCGGTCGATCCTTGAGACCCACAAGAGCGACTTAGAAACGCTGGCCAAGGCGCTGCTGGAGCACGAGACGCTCACGGGCGCTGAGATCAAGAAGATCCTGAAGGGCGAGAAGCTGAGTCGCAAACCCATCAAGTAAATAGCAACAAAGGGAGCTTCTTCCATCATCTGCCTTCTCATGTAGTAAGCAGGCTGGCAGACTAATCGTCATCTCATTTGTTTCTGTATTGGAATCATAAATGCACGAGAGGCTTCATCGCTCGCCTCTGGGGCGTAACAACAGTCGGGAGTCTAGTCCTCCTTGGCTTCCGGCATCTTGATCGTGTACAGCGACGCAGCGAGACCGACAGTGACGCCAGCAGCAATGATGGCCTTGCTAGCGATCGGACCTTCGACATTGTTAATGTATTGCGGCGCCTTGTCCCAGACCTGAATCCATAGAGAGTGAGCGAGAGTCAATGCGGTGCGGCCAGCAAGCAGCAACGTACAGCGTGACGCGCAGCCGCAAACACGTGGTACGAGATCGGGTACGCCACGAAGAACTTGGAGATCGGTGCGAAGCCCGGGATCACATCCTGGCACGTGTAGATGATAGCAGGTACGTCTGCGCCCACGAGGGCCAGCGCGCTGCCGGCTGTGAGGCCGAACGAGATGCCCATGGCCGTGAAGCGGTTCATGACCGAGGACACGGCTGTGATCGGCATCTTGTAGATCGTGACGTGGGGCGAGACCGGGCGGCCCAGCGCAGCCTGGCGCTCCGAGTACGTGGCCGTGGAGGTGGAGGCCAGCGCGCGGCCGGCGACGGCGGGCGAGGCGGCGGTGCGCAGCGTCGTGCTCAGGACCTTGAGGCTCATGCTGTCTGGACTGGGTCGGTCGTTTTCGGCTCTGTTCCTCCTCCCCTCGCTCGATCAGGACCACCAGGAATCCTGCGAGATTCAATATACCTCTGATATTGCATTCTTAAAACGCAAACAACAACAAGTTAAGGTGGTCCACTTTATTCCACAAAATCCGGTGGTTCAGAAGGGAGTAAGTACAGTGAGTAATCCGATTAGTTCCGAATACAATAAAGGTCTTGGTCAGTACCGGAGTGACAGGAAGCACGCGACGCCGGCCTTGATCCAGTAGTCCTGGTCGGCGAACTGGAGCTGGAGATTCGTTTCGGACACGAGCGAGTTGCGGAAGATCGTGCGCTTGGTGGACGGGATCTCGATCCAGAGCACGAAGTTAGTTGAGTGGCCCGTGGTGGACAGCGTGCCTGTTCGGGTCAGGATCTTGTACACGGGACAGCGGTAGATGCCGCTCTGCGGCGCCTGGCGGTCTTTCACGGGCAGCAGATGGATCACTGGCATGCGCGCAAAGAGCTCCTTGGGCAGCGGGTCCACGAGCGAGTGCGCAGCCTTGTCCCAGCGAGAGCCTTCGATAAAGAGCCCAGTCATGTAGCAGCCGCCCTGCGCCGGCTTGCTTGTGATGCTCTCGACTGCTTCATCCTGCATGAGGAACGCAAGCGAGAGCGAATCGATCGCCAGTGAGAACTGCCGCGCGTGGTTCTGCAGAATGCCTGTGAGAAACCCTTGAGGGAAGAAGAACCCAGAGAGCCAAAACACGATCGGGATGCCGTCGTCCACCCAATTGGTCAGAAACCGGATGCGATCCATGAAATCGTCGACCCAGGAAGTCAGCGCCTTGAGCGAAGGATACGCCTTCTTTTCCCATTGCGGCGGCACCTTTTGGTTGAACAGGCAGTTGGCCATTGTCTCCAGCTCGGGCGACATGACAATCAACCCCTTGAGAGCCTTCTGCAGACTCGGCAGCGAGGTCTTCATGATGGCGAGCAGGTAATTGTACCGCTGGCACTCCTGCACAAGTACAGTGTTCATGGACTCTTCGTACATGGTCGGATACCGAATACCGATGGATTCCAAGTCAAACAGAGCTGGCAACCGGTCCTCGATCATCTTGGCCTGTTGCTCGATGATGCTCTCTCGCGAGAGTCCGCCGCCCGAGGAAACTCGCGGCTGAAGCGCCAGGATGATGTCGAACATGTTGAAGGTCTCGGCCAAGGCGCAAGTGATGTTGGCATTATCATGCATGCCGAATACTTCAGGCTCCGGATTCAGCGGCAGACCATCGATGTACGTGAGGTAGCTACCCAGCGAGTCATGCGAGTCCACCTTGGGCGAGTAGTAGCTGCCACTCGCAGAAAACATGTAGTCCTCGTCGAGTATCTTTGGGTTGAAAAAGCCCTCGAGAATGACATCGATCGTGCGCATGTCTTTATCGTCCGTCACGCGGCCGCCGTAGTTCACGACAGAGGTCATGACGCACAGCACCTTGTACGGCACCACGTCGTAGAAGTCCAGAAACATCTCGAGCTGCGCGCGACTGATGTCGTAGTCTGTGTCATTGAATGCGTACGGAATGTTCCACCCAAGCGGACCAAAGCGCTTCCGCTCAATGACGACGGCGTGGAAAAAACTGAGCCCGAAGAGCAGCTTCCGGAACTGGTCGGGCTTTGATGTCGCCTCGAGACTCTCGTTCGTGAGCTTGATGTACGAGTTTTTGAGGTTCGCACGAATGCCCTTGGGCGGTTCCTTGGTCATCTTCACGCCGTTCTGCAGGACAGATGTCGGGAACGAATTGGACGGACGACTCGTGAGCCACAGACGGAAGTCGCGGTGTGTGGAATCCGCGTTCAACTCGTCACAGATCCGTTCCAGTTGCGGCATCCAGCTGATGGCGAGATGGCAGTTCTGCAGCAGCACCCACTTGCCGCTCGTGATGGCGTCTTCAATCATCTTGGCTGCGATCGCTCCCTGGCCCTGGCCAAGCGAGATCGAGTTGAGCTTCCGATTCATCTTCATCGTCTCTGCAAACACCAGCAGCTCCTTGGCTGGATCAGAGCCAGTAGACAGCACGAAAATGATGGGCGTCGTCACAGTCGAGTCCAAGAACGAGCTCGCTAAATCGAATGGTGGGGGCTCAATGAATCGTCTTCCAATGTGCTCGACCACGAACTTCTGGATCGCCTCCATCATGCGATCGGGGCGGATGCAGCGAAGTACACAGAGTTTCTGGAACGTGTTCAGCGCACTCTCGAGTGAGGACGGCAGCTTTTCCAGATGCGGGTCGCTGGAGTCGAAGATCTTGCGCCACATCATGGAATTGGCTCGCATATTAGGCGCGAAGCTCTGGAACGCGGGCAGAGTTGAGAGCGCACAAACCTCTCGCCATGTGCGATCTTCTATCCAAGCGGGGTCCGGATTGGCCAGCTCCAGTGAGCCTGACGTGGAGCCTGAAATCAGGAACCGCCACTCGAGCATGTCAATCCTGTTGCCTCCTTGTAGAAGCTTGATCGTCAACAGGAACGAAAACAGCAGCTTATGCTCTTCAAACAGCGAGCGGCAGATATTGCGGTAGAGCGAGTAAGTCGACGAGTCGTTGAGGTTTGCAAGCCGCTCTTCCAACTGGTCGCTCTCATTCGCAGCCCGAATGCTTTTGACAAACGTACTGACAAACCACGGCAGCGAGTACTGGTACATGGGGTCCACAAGCGCCAGATCTGCAATGCAGAAGAATAGAAGCGAGGCGCGGAACGCGACACCGCGGTATCGCTCTCGAGACTCGTCGATCGATCGCTCCGTGACCTCGGCCTCGGCCATTTTCTCATTGATGTCCTCGGACGTGATCTTGGCCTTGCCCAGTGTGTCAATCAATTCCGTGTCGTCCAGGATATTGCCCTTGGAGTTTGCCAGCATATACAGGATCTTGTTCTCGATCTCGACCAGCTCCGCTTTCATGCGCGCATTCGACACCACGAGCGAGTTCTTCTTCTCCGCGAGCTCTGGCATCTCTTCCTGCACGACCACCCCGAGCGCCTGGTCTTCTAGGCCCTTGGGCGTGATCGTAAAGTTGAGCAGCGTCACTTTGACCGACGTCTCTGGCGGATAATGCGGATTCGGCAGCTTCGTGGTCATGAAAAACCGGAACGACTGGTTGTAGGGAACCATGGTGTCGCCCAGCTTCATCATGATCTGGCCACCCTGGCGAAACTTGTTCTGCAACAGCACGGGCTCAAGCGTAGCGTCCAGGCTTTCGCCGATGTTCTCGAGAAGAATCCACTTGCCAAAGCGAATGCCGTTCTCGAGTGTTTTGAGGAACCCCTTGTCCGTTAGTTTGATCACGTCGATGCCATTTTCAGACGTATCCTTGCCTAGATTCTTGATAAATCGATTCGCCTGGCCCTGAGGATCAATGAGCAGGGACCATCTCCGAGCACGAGCCATGATAATACCGTTTTGAACCGACAGGTTGTCAGACGGAAGCCCTGCAATTTGCCAACCACGCACCTTGACCGGATCAGCCAGAGTCGTGATGATATTGCATCCTTTCGTGTGAGGAATGCAAAGCTGCTGCAACGCAGTGTACCAGGAAGCAATGCAGTCTTCACGGAATTCGCTGGTAAAAGTACCGAGATAACTGATCGTTCCGGCCGAGATGACGACATCGCCAATGAGATTCGTGAAATCCTGATTCAGCTGACGGATCGTGGCTGCCCATCGGGTCTCCTCGCCCCCCAATAGCCCAATCAACTTGAGTGCCGAGTCGAGCCGGATCTCGCATTGACGCACATCGCGAACGAGTTGGTCTTTCTTGTTGACTGCGTTGTTGTAGTTTTGCTCGAGCTCCTGCAGTCTATCCACGACTGCTTGCAGCCGTCCTTTGGCGTCTGCGAGGACGCGCATGGTCACATCCAACTCGGCCTGCGCCTGCGCGAGTACAATCTTCTTGGGCTCGACCATCTTGGCAACGTTGTTGTACGTGTGCATGGCACGGACCCACATGCAAATGGCTTCGCAAGCCAGACTGGCTTTGCGCACGGCTGCTGGCGAGAACTCCTCCATCTCAATGTACGGGTCAAGTTGCTGGATGATCTTGTCGTTGATGTTGTCCTTATCGAACTTGAGCATATCCTCCATGAGCTTCTTGGCGTTACCGAGAATAGTCTTTTGCGCGCTTTCCCAGTAGTCTTTCATTTTCTGTCCCGGCTTGTCTGGATCGGCTTTCATGGTCGGTTTGATGCCGAAAATGATGCAAGCAGCCTCCATTGTGAGTTTGACACCGTGCGGAGGGTTCTTAAGAGCCTTCACTTCGTCAATATCGGATTTCTTGAGGCGATTTAAACACTGCACAGCTGCTTCAAGCGCTGGCAGAGCTTCATCGAGGTCTCGTTGCGCGTCGTCAGCGATAGCTTTCGTATCGGCCGCTTTCTTGTTAGCGATCTGCTCTTCCTTTTCCACGACAGCCTTGGTCTCATCGGCATCCTTTTTATCCAGCGTGATCTGCTTCATCATGTCCTCGACATCGATTTGCGTCTTCTCGAGTTGCGGTTTGAGAGCTACCAGTTGCTCCTGCATGCCCGCGACCTGCTCTTTCGTGGCGATGATTTTGTCGACGCCGTTCTGAAGTCGACTGCGCTTGGACTGCACTTCGTCGCGTTTCAGCTGCAGAACGCTTTTAAACGTGTACAAAAGCTCCAAGTAGCTGGTTGGCGTGACGTAGTTGTATCGACGCAGCTTTTCGTAGAACTGCACTGATTCCTTTTCAACGTTCTGATGGATCATCTGGAACATGCCCACGACAGAGCTGGACTCGACTGCGTCTGCGCCACTTCCAGGCTCGCCTCCTAGCTGGAAATCCGCTGCAGAAATCGCACGGGCAGCGACCGACTGCAAGGCTTCTGCAGGCCATTCACTGAACCAATCGATCGTACAGCAGTTGACGAGTGACGGGAACATGCGAATGCGATCGCGAAAGAGATTCCCAAGCGGACTCATACAAAGCACCAGATGCAGGTTCTGCCGCACCAGCAGCAGGTACTGAGCAAACGTGTTGAGCTTTGTGGGCGGGATCTTCTTCTTAACGCAGTAGGATCGACAGTGATTGCCAATCTGGTCCAGATCTTCCGCCGCATACAGATTCGGCACGTCGCCGCTATTCAGAACGTTGTTGATGTCCTCCAGCATTGTCTCGTGGACGATTTGCACGTCTGAGAACAGAAACACGATCGGCTTTTCGTCGATCCCGGCCTTCATGAGACACTTTTTCAGGTCATCGCGCCATTCCGCGACGCCGTATCCCTTTGTGATCTCAATCTGTGTGCAGGAATACTCGGCCATGTACGCAGCAAGTCGGGTCAGCGATTGGCGTCCACTGCCACCGACGCCGAGTAGAAGCGCATTGCCTTGTGGCTGCCGAATCACGCGTGCAATGCGCGAGACGTGCTCGATCGCATTCATGAACATGACTAAGTTCATAGGCGCACTGCTTTCGGCATTGAAGTCGTTCAGATATTCTTCGACTTGGGATTGCAGCTTTTCAACGTCCGCGATCTCCTCGTAGATCTTTGGATCGGCTCCAGGCACCATGTAATCTCCGTAAAACAGACTACTGGTCGGGAGAACGAGTCTCCATGCCGCATCAGCTCCGGACTGCTCGGACGGATTCGCGCTGCCCAGTAACTCGCCGAATGTCGTGGCGATTTGCGCCTTGAGCTGCTCCTGGAACCATTTATGGTCAGCTGGCGTCGTGAATCGGTCTTCGAACACGCGCATGTTTTCGTGTACCCACAATCGGATCATTTGCTCCAGCTTGACGATTCGCTTCGAGTCGCCCATGAGCATTCCCTGAAATACCTTGGCAAGGTCACGCAAGTTGAACGTGTAATGCGATTTGGACGGCGTGGGCAGCAGCTCTGCGATCACAGTGTTGTAAATGTGGATGGACGTTTTCACAAACTTCTTGGCAATCGCTGGGCCCTTGAGCTCTTCCGAGAACCGAGACAGGAAGGTCCCGAGAATGGTATCGAACACGATCGCTTTGCTGTCGTCCGACATCTCAGTATAGCTTACGATATTGAAATGGCGGACAAAGCGTGAGGTGATAGAGTTGCGTCCGCCTCCTGGCGGTCCCATAGAGCAAACGAACACCACGTCGATGATCGTGCGGAAGTTGAGCAGCTTACGGTCGTACCATCCGCCTTGATCAAACCACTGCCGAAGAATCTCGATTGGAGGTTGAGCGAAATACTCCTCTTGCTTGGGCATGTTGAGATCGTCAACGTAGATAATGAACTTCTTGCCTGCAGTCGGACCGAAGACGCCCTTGCGCCGCTTCTCCATCTTGGAGTCAATGAAGTCCTGCGTCTGGTTGGCACTACTCTGGGCCGAGAACGACATCTTGAGCGGGATGATCTTGTCGGGGTCGGACTTCTCCAGGAACTGATTCACGTCGATGGTCTTTCCTGTACCAGTGGGGCCCACGATGAGCATGTGTACGCCCTGCGGCAGCATGAGGTTCATCAAGAACATGGAACGCACAGAGTCACTCGTGGGCACAACGATCTCTGAGAACGAGGCACTCGGATCAATGGCAAACTTGGGAATCGTCTCCAGCCATGGGACCCACGATTCTTTGGCCAGATCAAACGAATAATCGTAGATGAGCCCCGCAGGCGGGATGAGCTTCTTGACATCGTATGCTACGAGTTCCTGCCGCAGAAATGTGTCGAAGCGCACGCGACCAGCTTCGTTACCAGTAGCCCCCACGGACCAAATCAGAGCAAACAGGAAAACGCTCTCGATGTTGCGTAAGAAGAACGCCATCTGCTCCATTTTCACGTCTTTCTTCTCCTCCCGGCGCAATGGAGCCAGGAAGCAGTCGAGAAGCCGCATGAGACTTTGAGCGAGATTCGACGGGATCTGCGGCAGCCATTCCTTGACGTAGCCAGTCACAAACTGCAGCGATGGACGCAGGTAGACATCAAACAAGTGATGCAGTGTTGTACTAAGAGCTAGGATATTCTGTGGTCCAATGAGTTGCGCTCCGCCGAATTCGTCAGGAAGCTTTTCCAGCCAACTGTATATCAAAGGATCAAACCCGAGAGAACTAGGCTCCATATACACCATGCCCGTCCGACTCACAGTCGCAGGGGAAGCGACGGAAAGATCCTCGACCTCGAACATCATAGTCATTTCGTTTGACATCTGAATGATTTCGCCACTGGCCAGGCACAGTTTCTTGTTGTCGTCCAGCACAGTATTCATATTCTCGATCCAAATGGCATCCACTGGGCCGTCGAAGATGACCCACTTCCGGTCCGGCTTGGTGTCGCTTGCTGCCTCTCGGTAGAGTGTCGATAGAATGCCGTCTTGCCATTCATGGGTATTTGCATCGAATTCGCCATACAATTGCCCCATCGTGATCGATTTCGGGTTCAGTTGCGAGCGGATCACTCGTTCATAGGCGTGGCCCACTTCACCAAGTGCCTTGAGCTCTGTTAAAGCATCTGCGAGCACGTCCAGGTTCGCGGATTTCCCACCGCCAGTGGCTCCAACGACCATGAGTCCGTGACGCACACACAGCGTTTCATACAGTTGCACAACCTTCAAGAGGAAGAACGGGTGCGCTTGTAGCTTGAGCTTCTCAATCGTGAGCTTGATAACGCGATTCAAGGCACCAAGATTAAGCTGAGGACGGGATTTGCCAGGGAACAGATCGTTGATGATGCCGTTGAACAACGGGATGTCGTGCGCTAGGAACTTTGGCAGATTCACGTCCTGTAGTGCACGCAGCAGCAGGACTTCTTCGTCCATATCCGGATCGGATCGCTTGTAGTTACCTGCTGCTGTAATCACCGTTTTCACAGCACGCATACCGTAATCATAATGAGACTGCGCCGAAAGCTGTTCGGAGCACAGCTTGAATGTTGTCACCATCTTGGCGCCGCATTGCTTGGCTTTCTCGTATCCGTACGCGAAGAACATGATCTCTCCGATCATGGCGTAATCGGGCACCATCATGGCAACCGGCCGGAACAACGCAGCGAGCGAATCCGGGAGATCCGACCGGCCGGCGTAACCAGGATTCATGGTGATAAACACGCCAAACTGTGGATTCACTGCGATGTCGGAGCCTTCAAAGACGATGCGCTTGTCGCCAGCTCGGATAGCCAGCTGCAGAGTCGTGACCTGCTGCCCAATCACAGAAAGCACCTCGATATTGATTCGATTGAACTCATCAAAGCAGGCCCAGGCACCACACGACGCGAGCCCTTTGAAGAATTTGCCCATGGCAATGTAATCGAGTCCGTCCGAACAGTTGAAGACCACGCACTGCTTAGCAAGCGCCTTGGCAAGATCTTTTGTCGTTTCGGTCTTGCCAGTACCGGCTGGACCGGCGGGCGCACCGCCCAGAATCATTTGCAGAGCAGCCATAAGCGTCATGTAGCATTTGTCGGTCAGCGGTGTGATCACAAGTCGAAACGAGTTGCCAAGGTATTCACACCCGTACGGACGTCTCGCAGAGACCATATCAGCGAAGAGATCGTCGACCCAGTAGTATCGCAGCTGACTGGACCACATGAAATCTTCTTTTGTGCTCACTTTATTCTGGACAAGGCGTGTTGTGACATCACGAGCGTGGACGTCAATAACTGCGAGAGCGCCCACACTGATCCGTGCAAGTTTATCCAGCCTGCCGCGCACCATTTCAACCATATCGGCCAATTGCGCGAGCTGGCGCTCCATCATTTGCTGCACACCATTGCTTCCCGATGCAGCCATGTGCTCTTCCATCTCACGAGTCCAGTGGAATTGGCTGCCGTTAAGTACACACATACCAGGCCATTTCTGAATCCATTTCGTTCGGGAGATTTTGGTGTAGTCTTGAATGGACTGGAACATGACGTCTCGAATGGACATGCGCATCATCTCTTCAACTTCCGTCATCCAATGCTCGACGTTCTTGCCCACGGGATTCACTGGTTTACTCATGGCCACTTTCTCTCCTTCGGCTGAGATCATGGCTGTGATGGTCAGATCCTCTTGGAATTCCACAGACACGATGCCTTCAAAACATTTCTTCAAATGAGGCTGCACCAACTTGACGTCCTTGCTCTCCGAAAGGATCGATAGCAGCTCCTCGTTTGACAGGAAGTAGAACCGACTGAAAGCGGATCGTTTGGTCTCCAGGAAGTCACTCAAACCCTTTTGTACCTGCTCTAGGAACCGGTTGCTCTCCTGGAAGCGGTCAAGAAGTTTGTCGTTGTTGCAAAAGTTGATTACGCTGGGCTTTTGCTTAGCTGCAGCTAGCGTTTGGCGCCAATTTTTATCAACAGTAGCGAACCGTTTGCCCTCAGTTGGTAGCTGTTTGTTGATATCAGGAGAGTCAAAGATAGGCTGGAGGTACAGCCAACTGCGTTGCACCTGGATCCATTCATCGATGACATCAGACACTGTACTTAGAGTGCGATCCCAGCGGTTAATTCGCTCTTCAAATGGCTTCTTAAACGCTGAAAACTGCATAGCTTGAGTCGTTGTGATCTGCTCGTCCAATAGAGCTTGAATCTCGTCGGCGCTTTTTAAAACGTACGTTTCGGTCTCCCGATAGTCCACAATAGTTAAATTGATTGCTTTCCACTGCTCTTCCATCGTATTGAGGGTTTTCTCGATCTGATACTCTTTCCCAGCTGTCTCGCTGATCCTCGAAATCGTTTCCAGGTGCTTATCAAGGCCTAATTCAAGCACATAACTCAATTTCATGCCACGATCAGGTCGGAAAGTCATCTGGATCTCCTGATTCATGAGATTCCAATGCCGTTCCTGCATCCCAGGATTCCGCAATGCCATAATCAACGGCACGTGAGGTCGGAAGATCGCAATCTCGTCCTTGATCATCGTGGCAATATCAGTGCACCCTTTGACGCTGATCTTCTCAAACTGCTTCAAGGCCTTTTGAATCGCAGTCCAATTGGTTTCCACGAACGACTCAATCTCTTCTCCATTCACGTCAAGAAACGCACCGTCCATCCATTTCTTGTGTTCCTTGAGCCAGTTGTTCGCGGTTTTCCAGAGCATGGCGAACGGCTCAAAATCGCGTCGGATCTTTTGGATTTCGTCGTAATCTGTGATCTCTTGGCCGAAAAGCGCTTCGCGTGAGTTGAACAACTTGGCGTCGTCGTCAGCTTTGGAGATCTTCTGCTCAATGTTGACGACGTACTTGTAAATCTGCTCGAGACGAGCCAGGTCCGTGTATTGCCGAAAGCCGTCGACTTCGTTGTGCAACACATTCAACGACTCTGTGAACTCGACCTGCTGGTCGCGCATTTCGTTCGAGAACTGCGTCTTCTGCATTTGAAGGATATGGTGCATGCGCTTCACTTGTTCGTTTATCTGATTTGGGCAAAGGCGCACGCGCCAAATGGTCATAAAGTCCTCACGCTCGTAGTGGTATTGGAACTGGTCCAGCACGAATCGGTACTTGATCAACAGCTGACTCTGGGTCAGCAGCGGAGTCATTTGCGCGTGAACGCCTTCAAGATAGGCGTTCATCTCAGTAAGCTCTTCAATATTCTGCGGAATCTTTTGCAGCTGCCGATTGATGGTCTCGAATTTGTCAAGCAGCTCCTTTGCCAGATCAGTCGAGTTCCTGAGCTGGAAGTCCAACACTTTCTTAGCAAGCCGCCGGTGCTTCTCAGCCAGTAACGTCCGGATGCTCGCGCAATTGACTGCGTACATGCCGAGCTCGACGTTCGTGGTTGGTATCCACTCTTCCACAGCAAGGGCATCTTGAAAGTGCGTCTTGATGGCTTCTTGGATCTGCGTCAGATTAGGTGGCTTCTGAGCTTGCAATGCGGCTAGATACTCGTCTTCATTCAGATTCACAAGCGAGATGTATCGCTCGTATTGGCCGAGATAATCGCGCAGTGGGACACTCGCCTTGGCCATGAGATGCTCAATGTCCTTTTTCATATCCATCACCCACGGCTCGTTCGCATTGACGCTCGATATACACGGATGGCTGCTCCAGAAAAGCTTGTTCATCACCACCTGCTCGACTTGCTTGATGTTCTTGAGATTGTCCAGCATTTTGACAAACATGTCGACTATGATCGCATTGAACGTTGTCGCAGGCGTACTAAACGCAAACATGTGACCACGTCTGATCTCGACAGGATGAAAAGGACAGACTTCGGATGCATCATCTGGGTCTTTGGGTTTCCATTTTGCAATGTGCTCAGCCGCAGTGTCGACTTCATGCTGATTAATCACGTAAACCTCAGTCGAAATACTTAAACTGACTGTAAATAGTGAGTTCGGCGATAGTTGTTGTCGCTCGAGACAAAGATACTGCCATTTGATATCGCCCAACTGCGCGCGATTCAAGTCTGGATACGCCACAAACGCAGTCTTGGCGTCCAGAATGTGCACATCTCCGATTGTTGCGCGCTTGATAAAGTCGTGGAACATGTGCAGCGAGTTTTCCGTGAGAAACCGCAGAGTGTCTTTCATTGTGAAGTTGACGCGTCGCAGGAGCGAGCGCAGTTTGCTGAACTCGTAGGTATCTTGCCGGGTTTCCTGCAGATAGTACCAGCCCTTTCCCACGTTTCCAAGCGAGGTCTTGATAACCGTCGCGACCTTGGTCGGCCAATCTTCGTTGATCGTCTTGAGCACAGCGCGCTCGAGCGTCTGCTGCCGCTGCTGGAACTCCTCGAGCTTGAGACTGCGTCCAGATTTGACGCTGAAAAGCTCGAGCTGGAGGATCCGGTAGCATTCCTCGTTGATCTTGATCAGCGCAGCGAGCGCTTCTGATGACGTCAAAAAGGTCTGGAACGAAAAACCGATGAATTGGTCCGCGTAGTCCACGGGAGGCGCCTTCACATGGCGTGCCGACGGGATCTCCACACGAGCGCACGGCGTCGGCTGGAGCTCTTCCTCTGGCAGCAGGATGCTGGCAAATACTTCTTGGTTGCGGTCTATTTTCTGGTGGTACTCGAACACGATCTTGCTCATAGTGCGCAGATAGTCCAGCTGGATATCGTGTACGAGCTTGGCAGTGTCTGGAATGCGGTGGTTCTTGCCCTGGAAGATGGCCGTGGCAAGTCGAACGATCTCTCTCAGGCTCTCTTGGCCTAGTTTGTGTAGCTCCTCCACGGGCATGCAGTCAATGTACATGTTCTTTCGTAGCAGATTCTGCGCGTGAAGTCGAGCGAGTTGGGCGCTCATGTACCGGTCAGCGAAATTGTCTGGATCCTCGGATTTAAAACACACCTCGAGCCGCTGCAATTCGGCCATTTCGGCCTTCTTGTTGCGTTGGAAGCGCACTGAGAACGTATTCGTGGCTGGCGTAAAGCCCGTTACGTGCGCATCGCACCAGAAGCTCGAGAGACCGCGTACAGTGTACAACGCCATAACGGGAATCTGGACTGATCCGTCAAAACGCGTGCCAAGTCGCACCCACTCGGCCATAGTGTGGATCTCGAAGCTCTCGTCATCGAAGAGATGCAAACGCAGCGAGTCTAGAAGCTGCAGCGCCGTGCCACTGCTATCGAGCGAGATTTTCCGGTAGAGTGGCGACTGTTGGAATGCCGCCATGCGCTGCTTTAGCAGCTCACCGATGTGCGCAGCCTCGTACAGCCGCTTCTTGCGCTCCACGACGACCTGTCTTGGCGGCACATTGGCCACTCGCTCGTAGGCTACAAACACCTTAGGCTCGATGGATCCTTCCTCGTGCTGTGCTGGGTCCACGTGACTCAGCACTACGCCAGCACCGACTGAGAAGCCCACAGGCGTGGGAACGAACTGCGTGGGTGCGGAGACGTGCACAGAGGACTCCTTGAGCGCTATTCGCGTGGGCGAAGCGGAGGATGCAGAGCGAGCTAGCCCCGTAGCCCCCGCGGGCAGCGCATATGTTGGCTCAAAGTTGAGAATACCCACAGACACATGCTTGCTCTCTTTGGCTGGGCTTGTGGATGGCGCCAGTCGGTGGTACTGCGAGCCACCGGCCTAGAGACAGAACGTCCGTGGTTAAGCAGAAAGAGTTGTTGGGGATTTATAAAGAGAGACGTACCTCGTCCTGCCGCTGCTGCATATTGCCAATGTGGCTCTTCGTGCTCCGTTTTAGAAAACGGTAATATGCCCATGTTGAAGCAATATGGGTATATTACATTTCTGTAACTTACGCGAATAAAAGAAGATTTGGAATAAAAGAACGAACGACCAAATTTAGACCAATGCTTGACAAACGCGATGAACTCGGCAGTCGGGGCTTCGGATGCGGGCGGCCACAAGCTCCGCCCAGGAGGGCACCGCGCGGCTGTCATGGCGGCAGTCGCCGGACCTGCTGATCAACGACGAGTCTCTCGTGGAGGTTATCACCAAGCTGCGCGTGCAGGTCCAGGCCATCGAGAAGAATGAGCTGCTGAGCGGTAATGCGCTGCCCTCTTGGCTGCTCAAGGCGTTCACGGAGGTAGCCAACAACGCAGACACAGCTGTCGAGTGTCATGCGCTGCAAGATCAAGTGGCGTTCCTGCAGAAGGAGGTGCTAGATATGCAGCACGAGCTGCTGCTGCAGCAGAGCGCTAATAACTCTATGCAGTCGTTCAATCCGACGCCGACGCATCGATCGTCCATGAAGAGCATTCGCAAGAAGACGATCAGTGCGGCCAATGAGAATGTGGTCGCGAGCGCCAAAGCTGTGGCAGCGGAGATCATGGCGCAGCAGGTGTCGGGTGCTTCGCCCACGGTGACGGACGGAGTTTCGATGGACATGGTGGAAACCATGCTCAAGCCGATCTGGGAGTTCATCCACAAGCAGACGAACGACGCCAAGACTCTTCGAGCCTCGTTCCAAGAAGCCAAAGACACAGTTAATCGACTGCAGTCCGAAATCAAACGCCGCGATGCGCTCGTGCAGGCACGCAATGAAAAGCACGAGAACGACGTCCAGAACCAGGTGGACAAGCTCAATGAAAGCCTGCGAGCCTGTGTTGCCCGTAACGACCTCATCAGCGCTGAGCAGAGGATCGCACAACAGATGAAAAACGACCGAGCGCGTATGCTTGAGGACGTTGAAAGCCGTACGAATAAGCTGTTGGAGGACCTGCTGGCATCCCGAGCCGACCAGGAGGATATCAACAGCATGAATGCTGAGACTATACAGGTTATGATCCGCAAGCAAGGTCGTCTGGAAGAGATCGTTGTGGATCTTACGAAAGACCAACAAGAGGCGAAGGAACGCGAGACTGAGATGACTCTCATGCTCAAGGGCACGATGACGAAGCTCGACCAGACTGAACTGTCCACAGCCACGCTTCAGGAGAAAGCTAAGAGCTTTGAAGAGACCCAAGCAGCAGTCCAGACGCTGTCCAAGACTGTCCAAGAAGCTGCGGACAATACAGGGGTCATGAAAGGTGAACTTCAAGTCCACATGGCTGAGAAAATCGCCGAGAGCGTCGCGATTGTGCGTGGTGAGCTGGAACAAGTCAACAGTACGGTCATGGAGATTGTAAACCAGAACCTTGATAGCGAATTGAAGGCTCTAGCAGGCAAGATGGACATCATGGGCCTTAGTGTGACTGATTGCGTGCGGAAGATCGCACTAATCCTGAAACAGAGCGCATCAACGGAAGACCAAAACCGCTCTCAATTCACGCAGCTCTTCGACTCACTGGACCGGATGCTGCACAGCATCAGCAATCTATCGGAAGAGAGTATGCGGCTGTCGTATAACCTGCAGCATGTCATGGAAGCTGGCGACAAGCTGAGCCAAGAAGTGCACGATTACCGCGAGCTGACCGATCAATCAATTGTAGGGCTGCGAACGACGGCCCAGGATATGCAAGCGGAGACAGACAAGACAAACAAGATCGTGAGCAACGAGCTCTCACTTGTCAAAAATCAACTCTTCCACATCGAAGACGTCAACTCGACGATGCGCCGGGACATTGAAGCCACGCAGCGCGAGGTGGACAGGAATTTCCGTGACCAGCATGAAGAGAACGCTCGCACGCACGGTGCGTTGAATGAGCTCAACATCGCGAGAGAAGAAATCATGTCACGACAAGACTCTGCTGAATCTCAAATGATGGCGCTGCAGGCTGAGAATCGTGCAGATATCCAAGCGTCGACGAACAAACTAGTGGCAATCGTCGACAAGGAATCGGACCGCGTCGAGGCGCTCTACCGGTCATTCCAGCAGAAGCAGGAGCAGTTTGCAGAGGTGGTTGCGCGCTCTTCTATTCGTAATATGGATCTCACGGACATGAACCGTGAAATGGATCGCATTTGCGAGGTCATCATCAGCGAGTGCTGGAAGTTTGAGATATCCGCGCGCTCAAGCAACAAGACCAGCGCTCGTCTAGCCGATTCCAGCAACAACAACGCAGTCAACGGAGGAGCCGCCAGAAAGCTGTTTAACGAGAGGCAGCAACAGCTTTTGGTACGGAATTGCCAGTTTTTCGCGGATCTCATCGTGGGCCGCGCAGAGCACGAAGTGCTACTAGCTGGCTCAAACAAAGACGTAAAGAACCAGCATAACCTTGAAGAGCTTATGATCGACGCGCAGGCCGTGATCGTCGATAAAATGAAGACCAAGATCAATACTAAGATCATGAACAACAAGAACATTGGCGAGCAATTCGACAAAAGCACGCTCGACCGACGCGAATTGTATATCGAAACGATCAGCAATATGCTGGATGCGAGCATGAAGAGACGCACGATGGGCGACTTTGATCGGCCTGCCAGAGATTCTTTCGGTGGTGACACTGGAAGCAGTCGCACCAGCTTCCTTGAGACCCAGAGACTTATGACTGCGAATGGAAATGGTGGAACATCCAGGAGGATAAGCACTCGAGGAGGAAGTGGAGACAACCGCCATCCGTCGATCGCGCTCATGGCCTCAGGTCTCGGTGGCGATATGGAACGTACTGCGTTTTCTCCAGGGTCGTCTTACGTATTCCGTGCCGGATTTCGATTGCCCAAGACCTCTCCGCCCAACTCACCAGGCATGACTATGCGCAAGGGTCTGACCTCAGGTGGCATGACTGGCTCCACTCTGGATCTAGTCTCGGAGGTTGAAAGTCCCGTGTTTCTAACTGCTCCTCCACCCGAGGCAAGCGAACTGTCCAAGGACAACGCGTCGTCGTCGTCTACGCTCCGTGGCTGGTCCACTGAGGACTCGATTGAGTTGGACAACGGGATGACCAAATCCTACTCTTTGCCAGTACTGAAGCAACAGCAATAGCAGTGAGACTTATCGTTATGAGACCAACCACCTTAAATGGGACAAATGTTTAAGAGCGACTCAACTCTGTCGCCCGGTTTTGGTGCAGCAACGTGTGCTGTATTTATAGGTGAGCATGTGTATTAGACGCGTCGCAGAGTGAGCATCCAAGCATCATCATCATCAAGGCAGGCGCAAGATGTCTGGTATTGTGACTCCAGTCCATTCGGCCAGCCATAGCCGGTCAAATAGCATTCTATCTCCGTTGGCTTCGCCATCAGCAGAAGCTCCACCTCCTGCACCGGATGACGAGACAAAGCAAGAAATTCGGCGCGTTAGCGCAATGCAATCGGCCTTCATGGTGCGCCAGGCCGAACGAGCGCACCTCACGGGCCTATCTCCCATCGAAGAAATGCGTCTGGTGCAGAATGAGTTGCGCGCAAAGGCAGCCGCTCAGTTGGTGCGTGTCAACTGACGCAGCTTACAATGCGGGGAAAGAGTTGCCCGGATAAAAGAGACTGTGCTTTGTAGAGCGAAGAGAAAGTTCGGCTGCACAACAATCTCAATCGAATAGTCCACGCTGGCGATGTGCTAAAAAAACTCCGACGGAAAGCGCGCATGGCCACGATGCCAGGCCAAGAGCTCACAAAGGCTGTCAATATCAACGCCCATGGCAGCAGACTCGCGCGTGACATGGATGAGCTTACTCCTGGTCCGAGTGTACTCATTGGGAACAAGGCGATGAATATGGCGGATGCTTACGTTTGCGCTTTTGTTGCTCAGCTGAGGCGCTAGACTTTGTCGAATCGGCGTCAAAGGATGAAAGCCAACTTGTTCGTAAGCGTCAGGAGTACGAAGAGGCCACGCTGCCATTCTATCTCATCTCTCCACACAGCAAATTCCGCCTGCGGTGGGACGTTGTCTCGGTCTCGCTCATTTCGTGTACGTGCCTTGGAAACAGAGTCATGTGTATGGCCATCGGTCCTGATAATTCTCTTTAGACAACGCTGTCATGATCCCTGTAGGCAGCCATATCGCTTGATATGTTGACACCACGATGGGGATTATAATTTTGTGCTGATTCTAGTTTCAGCTGTCGTTCGGTCTTGGCACTTCGGAGACGTGGGTCGATGATTTCCAGCATTTCGTGGACGCGTTCTTCATGGCCGATATCGTGCGCAAACGAACACAGCTTGTGCACGACCGCAAGCGGATGCTCACATCACTCTCTCGCTGTTGTAGATTGTGAGCTTTCTGTCCGCATTTGAGGAAAACGGACGGATCCAAGACAAACCAAAAGTGATCGCGTTTAAATACGTGCGGTCGTGGTTCATCGTGGACTTTATCTCAGCATTCCCGTTCTATGTCATCCAAGGAACGTACACTCGAGTGCCCCAACTTGCACGGATGTTTCGTCTCTTTCGTCTTCTACGGCTTTTCCGCATGCTCTCAATCGTGCGGATCTTGAATCGGTGGGTATTTTGTTTAGCGCGACGTCTAGTTCTGCAGATTCGGCACAAAAGCCTAACTGATTGCATGTAGACTCGAGTACGCACTGCTTCTGAGATCCACTGTCAGCAGCATTGTCAAGTTCTGCCTTCTCGTTTGTTTCACGTCACACTGGCTCAGGTACAAACACAGCGCACTTGTCAACGCCTTGAAGCCGATGTCAACATTCTTTCTCGATAGTTGCTTCTTCTATTTAATCTCCGATGGGCACGAGGATGGCTGGGTTGTCGTTCTTGGGCTAGCGGACGAGAGTGCTCGCGACAAGTACATTACAGCCTTCTACTGGTCTATTATGACAATGTGAGCTCCCATGGATTCTTTTTCTGCGTGACCGTACTCATTGTGCGACGTCTGCGTCTTGTTAGGACCACAGTCGGCTACGGGGATGTCCACCCTTGTTCCACGCCTGAGCGTATCTTTGCAATCTTTGCCATGATGGTCGGAGCCTGGATCTTTGCTTACGGTATCACAAATGTCGTGGCCATGGTCTCGAATCTGAATGCATCCGACAACGTCTTTCAGCTCAAGATGGACGAGCTCAATGACTACATGGGTGCGCGCGAACTGCCGATGCAACTGCGCTACGAGATCCGCGAGTTTTTCCACAATGCTCGTCTGTCGACGGACTCCAAGCTATCGAGCGAGGGCAAGATATTGGCTGAGCTCTCGGCATTGCTGCGCTCCAAGATCGCATTCGCCATCAACGACAGCATGCTGAGCAAGATGCCGTTCTTTGTGGGCGCTGACCACAGCTTTCTCATGGAGCTGGCGTTGAGTATGCGCATGATCTGTTTCCCGCCGCTCGAGGAGGTGATTCTCGAAGGCGAGATCGGCGAGGAGATGTTCTTCATCTTCCGCGGCGTGGTCGAGATCGTCAAAGCCGGCGTGCAGCTGGGTCTACTGGGCGAGAAGCAGTACTTTGGCGAGATGGCTATCTTGAACCAGAACTGCCTGCGTACAGCTACAGTGCGCACGCTCTGCTTCTGTGAGCTGCGAATGCTCACGCGAGAGAAGTTTCTGATCGCACTCGCGCATTATCCAGCCATGAAACAGCGGATCGCGCGGATTGTGGAGAAGCGAACAAAGCTTGCCACACAAAAGACCGAGAGACGTCGGTCTGCGTCCGATCCGTCGCTGGATAAGCTGGCTGTGGCCATCGCTGAGAAGATCGATGAGCCGACAGCGAAGCAGCTAGCAGCCCCACAACACATTGAGACTACACTGAGTCGGATCAGTCTGCTTAATGCTGATTTCTCTGAATCCTACCGCAATCATGTGGCCGAGACGGACCTAGAAAGCATCAATAGCAAGGTTAAGGCCATGGTCCAGCGGCAGGATCAGTTGTGCGACCTCATAGACAGCATGGAAGAGCGCATGGATTCGCTCGAGTTCGAAGAGAAGCCGCCGTTAATGCAGCGTCACAGTCACTTGTGATTGCAGACGCGTGTTGGTACGATCATATTCATCGACCTTCGCGGTCTATGCCGTCAAGTTTCGCTGTATTTACATGAGGTTATTGGTTTCGTCCGGGATTCGCACGGTCATGCCTTCTAGATTCTTTGTCACGCAGATCTGGCAGCCCAGACGCGATCTGAAGCACGCAGCACATTCGAGTGAGACCAGGTTAGAAGCCAATACTGCGACATTGCGGTACTCACGTGTCGGTCAAGCCCCACGCCAGGTCGAGCATGTCTTCTTCCTCCTCCGAGATCTCGGGTAACTGGTCGTACACGTCCTTCTCGAACACCAAGTGGCAGGTCGAGCATGCCAGTTCGCCGCCGCAGGCGCCTGATGTGCCACACACGTTCTCATTAGTTGGCACATCCATTAGAGATGCAGCAATTTAATACAGTAGATCACAGTACCTTCAAGCTCAATGTCGTTCTCGTGCGCCACATCCAGCAGCGTCTGACCCGTTTCGGCGGTCACCGTGTGGCTCTCGCCCTCGCCATCGACGATCGTGAACGTCACCGAGTCCTCGGACGAGAAGAAACGAACGGACGGTCGACACGCAGCAATGGCCAGCACCAATTGCGGCTGCGTGTACGCAGACAAGGCAGCACGAGACACAGAAGCGGCCGAAGCTGAGCGCATTGCGCGGAAGGCGCGGGGCACGGCTGAGCGGAGCATCGGAGCACGCCAATCACCAGAATGGACCTGATCCGCTCGGTGTATGGTTGGTCAGGTATACCGTTTGTGGTACCGGTAATATCGGTCTAGTACTGTCCAGTACAGTTGGCGGCGGTTGGAAACCGGTGTCTACCATCATTCAGCCCACATCATCGTTTTGATGTTGGAGAGAAGTCGACTGCAGCGAGCAAAGCGTGATCGGTCTCACTTCTGGAGCGATCGAGGGACAATTTTGACACTGATAATTCATCGTTGAGTCTGACGAAATGATGAATCTTGAGAGATTCGGCAATCAAATCAGTCGGGGGGAAGCGGCTGAAGTGACACTGTGCAGAAACCACGGTGGCAGATTTGCAGAGCAAAGCGATTAAGCCTTTCTTAGAGCAAGCGACGTTGCTTCCCGATGGCGTCAATGAACATCTGAGTCTTGTGGCCCTTATATTGCTGGAAGTTGTGTGCTGAACCAACAGTCGATGCCCATTGAGAAAGGGAACGTCGCGCATCCTTTACGTCTACGCAGCTGTGTCGTGGGGTTTCTCATTTCTGCAACAAGCAGTTCGCTGTTCCATGGTTTGCTGAAATGCGATCAGACACGACCGTCAGCTACAATAACTGCAGCAAGCCCATAGTTTATGCATTAGGGCAGTGACATGACAGCGATGAACCCACCTCCATGCAGCCTCATTGTGTGTCCTTCTAGTTTTCCAAAAGAAGAGAATTCGCAGCTTCCAATTATCAAAATACGTCGCACATTTAAAGTGTCAAACGGAGTACTGTATTTGCGCCGCGAATTGTGGCCACTGTGGGACCTGGCGACCCAATGGATCAATGGCTTTGATGTCATCCATGCCCCAAGCATCATCTTTGTTTCTGAGTCTTTTCTTGTTTTTGCGACTGGATCTTTTCGACGCAGAGGCATGCGAGTACAATATTCGTCCTTATGATACCAGACATCCAAATCACGATATTAACCTGCCTACACTTCAATGATGGTTGCTGCGTGGGTTCACGTGCATTTGGCACTTGCGTGGGTTCACAGGAATACCTGCCGATGCTTTGGAGGCGCTCGCGTCCATCAAGAAGAATATTGAGAAATGTACCCATCCAGAACCTTAAAAGAGTGTACAGTGGCACCTTTCTTAAAGCATACCACCACTTATTTGTCTGGACTGATCCATTACTTCGACATCTTGCTTTCAGACTCAAAGTTCAACCACAACCAGTGCTCTTCGTGATGCGTCCTGGCCTTCCTCAGTTGGCTGGCCACCTGCCAATGTAAAAGACATGTGGTGGCCTACATCCGCATACTAATGGAAGCTGCTGACTGCTGGTGAATGGCAGAGCTGGCTCGTCAACTGGATCAATACATTGCCACAACAGGCTTGGCTAATGCATCAACACCTCCCAGTTTACCAGGAATCCAGCCCATTGTTGTAGGTATCGAGTTCGGCAGGTGCAAAGGGGGATGTCGAAACTGTTTCTGATTGGCTCATAGCCGTATCGCAGATTCCCACGACGCCACGAATCCCGCACGTAATTGGCTAAAAACAAGGCCAGTGGGTAAACAGCGTGTAGGGTTTCCCTTGCCGCATACTTTGGCCAAATGAAGCGGCATGATGGGATCAGAAGGGGGATGGGCACTTTTATGCGCCGCTCTCTATTGTGAAGGGAGAGAAAGCGCAGAGTCCCGACGACCGTCAGATCCGAACCGCCCGCGATGACGCTACTGCCCAAGGCCCAGAGACGAGAGCAGCACAAAGACGACAATGGAGGCGAGACGATGACGACTATGGCAGCGCCGGGGGCCGTGGCGCGCACCATGTTCCGGCGCATGTCGGCCCACGCAATGGGCATGAAGGCTACGGCGCTGTGCCACAAGTCGCATCTGGTCCCTAAATCCACGCGCTCGGCGTGTTCCAACTGCAAGCACACGTTCGGACTGTGGCATGGCAAGCACCACTGCCGCCTATGTGGCGAGGTGGTCTGCCGCAACTGCTCGACCAAACGCATTATGTTCCGCAAGAAGAGCGTGCGCTGCTGCGATGACTGTGTGGCCACGAACGTGGAGCGCATCAGCCTGGACCAGCAGCAAGCCTCACGACCGTACGGCAGCGAGTCGGCGTCGTTGACTGCGGCCAAGAGACGGAATGCTACAATGCTCAGCTCGTCGTCGCCCAAGTCGCAACGAAGCGAGTACAGCTACTCTCGGAGGTATTCGACACCCTCACGCGTCGAGGTGCATGGGCCCTCTGTGCGTGTGTCGCTCGATCAGCCCAAACAGCAGCTAAACAGCTCCATTGAAGAGGAGAAGGACAAGGCTTCCGCGAACAATGACATTGACGCCGCGGCGTCAAAGACCTCTTCAACGGCGTCCTCCGACAACTCCTGGCAGAACCAGATGCCGTACTTTGTGGCCGCTTTGGCTGCCACTGTCGTAGGCGTGATCAGCGCCATGACATGAACATTCCATATCCATCATAGAAGCTCTCATACCCAATGTAGATACCGACTGGTATTTGTTCCAAGGCATCGGTCGGTATGAGCTGTCCCACTGCACGCAATGCAGTTGCAAAAGAAGGTTCGATCGCAGAACCCACCTCACCAATGCACTTATCGTCATTCTTTATTTATAATATACCCCGCTACTGGCATCGCTTCACCATCCAGTTTCGGAATGTAAGAAATTCATAAAACCGGTTTCCACCGTGCAGTATTCGTACTTTGCTGAGAAAGCTACAGCCCCCCAACGCGCAAAAGATTTCCGGAAGGGGGAGGAAGAACTGCCATGGAGGAGATCGGACTGCTGCCTACGGACGAGGAGTCTCTGCTGCCCGTATCGCTGGTACGTGTATCTGTGCATTGATACACGCGTGTCGCTCTCTCTCTTGTTGCGCCTCATCTGACTCTGCGATCCGCTGGATTCAGGTGGACAACAAGGCCGATTTGTACACCAAGTTCAAGTCACTCGAGCGTCATCTCGAGTTCCTGGACATCCAGGTCCGCGTTCACTTGGCTCTGCTTAGGAGACTATGGCCGCTCTGGAGACTCACGTGCGCTGCTTGTGGCTGTAGGAAGGCTACATCAAGGATGAGATGAAGAACTTGAAGCGCGAGCTGATCCGAGCCAAGGAGGTTTGTGCGCAATGGCGCTGCCAATACAAATGCGACTATACTAACAACTGCATGTGGCTGAGTGTAGGAAGTGAAGCGCATCCAGTCGGTACCGCTGGTCATTGGTCAGTTCCTGGAAATGGTCGATGCCAACTACGGCATCGTGGGCTCTACGGCCGGATCGAACTACTACGTGCGGATATTGAGCACGCTGGATCGCGAGCGGCTCAAGCCCAACTCGTCTGTGGCGCTGCACCGCCACTCGCACGCCGTCGTGGACGTACTGCCGCCCGAGTCGGACTCGAGCATCCAAATGATGCAGATGTCGGAGCGTCCCGACGTGACGTACCAGGACATTGGTGGCATGGACGTGCAGAAGCAGGAGGTGCGCGAAGCTGTGGAACTGCCGCTTACACACTTCGATCTGTACAAGCAGATTGGTGTGGACCCCCCGCGTGGCGTGCTCATGTACGGCCCGCCTGGTACAGGCAAGACAATGCTAGCCAAGGCCGTGGCCAACGCCACGACAGCCTCGTTCATCCGCGTCGTGGGCTCGGAGTTCGTGCAGAAGTATTTGGGCGAAGGGCCGCGCATGGTGCGCGACGTTTTTCGCCTCGCCAAGGAAAACTCGCCGGCCATTGTGTTCATTGATGAAGTCGACGCCATCGCCACCAAGCGCTTCGACGCACAGACTGGTGCTGATCGCGAGGTGCAGCGTATCCTGCTGGAGCTGCTCAACCAGATGGACGGCTTTGACCAAGCCACGAACGTCAAGGTGATTATGGCCACAAACCGAGCCGACACGTTGGACCCGGCACTGCTGCGTCCCGGACGCCTGGATCGTAAGATCGAGTTCCCGCTTCCGGACCGACGACAGAAGCGTCTCATTTACCAGGCTTGCACGGCCAATATGAACCTCAGCGACGAAGTCGACCTGGAGGTGCGTGCTCGTGCAGTCATTGTATAGGAAGTGGTCGTTTGACTTCCGTTCTGTTTGCCTGAATAGGATTACGTTAATCGACCAGAGAAGATTAGTTCGGCCGACATTGCCTCGATCTGCCAAGAGGCCGGTCTGCAAGCCGTGCGCAAGAACCGCTACGTGATCCTGCCGAAGGACTTTGACAAGGGCTACAAGAACGCGATCAAGCAGGCCGACACAACCTTTGCGTTCTACCAGTAGGAGAACACTGGCACTGGCCGCTCGATGTTGACGGTGTGCAAGCGAAGAAGCTGCGCTGCTAGTCGACCCTGGACGATGGAGAGCTGAAGCGCATCAGTGAGGTTTTCGGACAGAAGGATGGATCTCGGGCTAAATAAAAACCACGTTGAAAAAGGTGAAGTCCTGCTTGGTTTGTAGATCACCACTCGCTACTTGTTCTGCTTGTCTTCAGCCTTATCACGACACTCTCGCTCACGGATCTCAGCCTGAACGTCAGCGATTTTGTCCTGAAGCTCGCGCTCCAGCTTCAGGAGATCCGAATCCGCAAGCAGCTCAAAGGATCGTGTCAGAAGACGCTGGTGGAACCATCGCCCGTGTCTGTGGCAAGCGGAGGTCAAGTAAGGACGGAAGATCAATCAGCTTTTGGGTTGTGTACGTACCGGAGCAAGAGCGACTCAATGACAGGAACGACCTGCGTATGCGAATTCTGCGCGAGCGAGTCGATGGCGGGCTCCATGAATCCGCTGTAGATCACGTGCGAGAATTTGGTGTTGGGCACCAGCAGCAGCACGAAGAAGAGGAACTTGAAGAGATAGAAGAACGGAACCCTGTTAGAGAGAGACGTCGTCAGAACTAATTGCATCAGCTGGTATCAAAAGCTAAAGATCCCACCAGTAAAGGAACATCCCTAGGTACTCCTCCACGAGTATCGCAGCGGCCAGCACGAGCCTGGCGAGCACAACCAAGTAAGCAGACTGTGTGGACGCACTCGCAGCCTCCACAATCGTACCAGAATTCCAAAATGCTGGCCAATGCAGCCGCGTCCACGCCTTTTTCCGCTCGAGAGAGCAGCTTGAGCGATTCATACACTCCCGAGAAGAGGCTCACGCATCTGCGAGACAGACACGAGAGTGAGGTGAGTACTGCCGGCTGTGGATGGAGCGACCACGTGATGACGTACGTGAGCCCTTCGCTGAGCAGGTAGAATGACATGGTTCCTCAGACGCTTTGGCTTGGGCTCGGTGGTTGAAAATAGAAAAGTGAGCTCTTCAAAGCGCCGCGTCTGGATAAGATCGCTCGAGTGATAAACCGATCTTATGCCTTTCGTGGTGAGGACGCTGGCCGGTGCGATCGATCCATTTGGCTTCCTGCCGCATGGGGCAGAAGCGTCTTCCTTTGACACTCACTCACTGGCTTTAGCAGCGGAATGGCCAGCTCCAGATTGCGTGGAGCAGATCTAGTTGACCAGATCGCACACAACACCAAGCTCCAGAAGCACCGGTGGACAGAGTTGCGTTCGCCTGATTGCTCGAGTCTTGCTAGTGGCGGATTTCTAAACCAGCTACGTGTGATTTGTAGATTCTACAAGCGATTATGTGATCGCAAGTGAGTAGCCTGGTACGTCTGAAAGGATCTGTCAATGCTCACGAAACCTATGCTTTGTAGATCAAAGATCGACATCGTTGATGCGATCGTAATCGCAGGAGGCACTCCGTGCGACTGGTTCCACACTTCTTCAACCACAGGAGTACGTGTGAATTGGCCCCGATGACTGTTGGGTTACTTGCTGATAGTCAATTGCTCTCTGGTGAAGGAAATGGAGCGCCGACCAGATTCAAAGCTTAACGCAATCTCCATCAAGAAGAGCTTCGTCAAGATGAGCGATCCGACGCTGCTCTCCAGACAAGTCGCGTTGCTTCTCCATGTACCAATTCCTTCCCCAATGGCCACAACTAGAGATCTTATTCTGCTGTCTTGGTGGCGTTCTTATAGGAAGACAACAGCAATAACATTGTCTACTCCGTTCTCGACGACCTTGAGTTCAATCTGAATCTCTGCCAGTCTTCGTCTACTCGGTGGATGACGAGCTTTCTGCTGCAGCCAGTATTGCCCAAGAGCAAGCAGCACCCGCAGTACCAGGGTACGTTCGTGGGCAAGTACAACGTCTCGTGCACAGCTTCATGTACGCGCGTCATGCGCAATACGACCGACTCGGCCTTCTACGAGCTTCGACAGACACCGACAGCAATAGCAGCAGCAATGCAAGCGCCTTCTATTGGCCTTTCAAGGCACACCCGATCGAGTTCAAATCGTGTCCGTAGTCGGACAATCAGCGCCGCTGGAGCCAAAGCAACGACGCCGCCGCTTCCTCACAGCGTAGAGAACATCATCAAGCGAGAGCTGCGATTGCTCGTTGAAGAAGTCGAAGCTGCGTTTCGTGAGCGCGTCAGGCTCTTGAATGGCGAATTCCAGATCACGAGCACGCATCGTCTGATGCTCGTACGAGTGAGCCACATCGTATTCTTCTCGGATATCAAGAAGCAGCAAACCAGACTGGCGTCTGCTGGCACAACCACCACCCAGAAGCGAATACCACGGTGTATGGTAAGAAAAGCTTGTGGCTTTCTATCGCTCCTCCTCTCATAGGCCTTGTGCTTGCAGTCGGCCGGCCCTTCTTCCTTCCCAAGCTACCAGAAGTGCGCCGGTGGGAAGTTCTGCCACTGCAAAGCGGTTTTGCCAGCAACAGCAATGGCGTCTACATTAATGGCGCCTCGAGTGCTTGCTGCTCAACCGAAAGGCTTCGATCTGCGCCAGATCGCTCGGAAGGTAGTGGAGCTGCTGACTGTGAGGATCAAAGCGTCTCACGCTATTGTCTGCTTCTAGTCCGTGCAGCTGAGTGAGACCGAGTCTGAGTATCTCCATCGCTTTGGAGCCCACGCCGAAGCCGCGCTTTCGATCTCGCCTTCGTTTGTTAGCACATATACGTCTCGGAGCTCAGTCCAGCAGATCGCGAACGATCTCACGGACGCGTTCACGAAGCTTCTTCAGCGACGCATCTTTACACTCAAGAGCACGTTCTGGAATCCGCAATCGGACGCCTTTGACGCCATTGCAGGTGAGTTCATGTTGTCTTTCAGTTGTTAAGCTGGTTTCAGTGACCTCTCTCTCTTGTTGCTAAAGTGGACACTGTTACTCGACCACGATTGGTACAGTCGTACGAAATGGTCAACGTCTGTAGTGCGTGCTATCTTATCTACCACACGATCGACGCCGAGAGGTTCCAAGTGAGCAAGACGACAAACAAGGCGGCTGTGAGAAAGGCTTCGGCCTTGTACTACGCCAAGCTGCGTCTTCCGGACGAGATGATTCCGGTGGGACTTCGGAATTCGCAACGCACGCAGTCCGCCTGGGGAAGCGCTCGTGACGAGGAAGAAGGAGAACTGAGTGGCGACGCTACTAGTGACGATGGCTCTATTAAATAAGCTCTGAGATCTCTATGCTTCTGCGTATACTCGCACTTTGGAGACAAAGCCCACTTGAGGCAGCACGTCCTGGTCTCGGCGCTTGAAGCACAAGCAGAGCGAGATGATGAGGAACACGATCGGGAAGATGAGCATAACAAGAACGAGAATGCCCATGATCTCTACTTGGCGACTGAGCGATTGGAACACGTAGGCAGCGCAACCTCGCGTCGTAAGCGTCACGGGATTAGATCCGCAGGCACCGTAGGGCAGGTCGTACTGACACCTGTTGCCGTCTTTGCACTCAGACGTCGACAGGTAATATCCATTGACCAGCGAGCACTGACGACGCTGGCCGCGTTGAATGGAGACGTCGGTACTCGGATACGTGCTCGGGAACGCTCGCGAGTCGTTGACGCAGTGCAGCGGCAGCCCATTCCCGCAACAAAAGTTGCTTTTCTGGATGCTCAGCACCAGCGATCGCGTGGATCCGTCCGTGGGGCTCTTGCTAAAGTACGAGAACCAGACGAGCGACATGCCTGCGTACAGATCGCTGGCAAAGAACAAGTCGCACAGCTTCTGCTGCGCTGTCGTCATGGCAGCGTATCTTCCGACTGTCAGACACGCCACTTGCACCTCGTGCGAGTAGACTGACTGCGTTGGGCCTACCGTGACAGCGCCTAGAACGCTCTGCAGAAAAATGAGCAGCACAAGCAGCAAGAAGAGCTACCATTTAAGCAGAACGACTCAGTCCTATGCCAGGATCACAAGCCAGAAGGAATCGCATGGCCAGCTCACCAGCAAGAGCAGGAACTTATTCTGCGTTCGTCCGCTGTAGATTCCAAGCACAGCGACTGGAGAGTAGAGCAGTCCCGTGAGGATAATGCCGCCGCCTGCATGTTGGATATTCGTGCCTAGCAACTCGTGGTAATGAGTCGTGTTTGATAGAACAGCGCCCAGAATGACCAGCAGCAGCATTTGCAACTGTCTCGGCAACAATTAGTTCGTTTCGCACGCTGAGACCCGAATGGCGATCGATGGAAACGCACCACGCTGAAGCACCCGGCTCCGGCCAGGAAATGCACGAGGTTCTCCTTGGCAAACATGACTGGCAGATCATCCAGAGAAGTGAGGCAGAGCTCTTAAAAGCGTTGAGCAATCGCGTGGGTTAAAAATGGACGCATCGTGATCAGGAGACTAGAGCGAACCGCCATTCTGCCAAAGCCAGAAGACTTGGAGGTATTCATGGCGTTGTCGCCTAGGCTTAAACCATCGGCATGGCAGCTGCGCTTTGGCAGCAAGAAGAAAGTCTTAACGAAGCCTTCGCATCAGCCAAAGTCTTCGTCTCCGACAATAGCAGATCAGCTGCTGACGTCCATGACTCTACGAGCCAAGCCTCGAGAACCGGAGCAGATCATCAGTCGGGAATGCGCCGAGGAGCTACTGGGGAGAGCGAATGCGTTCGTCCCACAATTGCGATCTGGAGGGGCAGCGCAACGGAGAAAGCCACCTACAGAGAGCCCAGAGATGGACGAAGGCGATAGAGAGAGCCCTGAAGACGATAGAGAGAGCCCTGAAGACGATGGAGATCTGGCCAGCGCAGCTCGGAAGATCATCCAGCTGCGATTTCAAGTGGATAACCAGGCCGAGACGCTGCGATCAGGCAATGGAAAGCCCAAGCCGATGCGATCTTCCTTAGCATCGACCCGTCGTCAAGCTGAATCCAAGACCCAACAGAAGAGCTGCAATGAGAGTAGAACACCTGCGCTTCAAGCTCGAGGTGCGCACACAGGAACGACCCGGAAGACCGCGAGTGCTGAATCCAAACGGCCAGACCGATGCACGAGACCAGAGATAAAACCACGCATTTCGCAAGATCCTGAGGATCCACCACCAATGGTGGCTCCCAGTAAGCTCTATAGTCGCAGCAAAGCCGCTGCGAAAGAGAATAGTCCGCTCGAGAAAATGGACGAGCGACAGCGTCGACTCAAGCAGATACAGGCAGCGAGAAAGCTGCAACAAGCGATGGCTACTGGGGATAACCAGCACGAGGCTACAAAGCAGAGCATCAAACGAGTGCACACCCATGACATCCGCACGGTTGAAGCCAAGATCGAGCGACTGGTGATTGAGAACCAGCAGGCGGCAGCACTGGGCGACAAAGTGCGGCAGAAGCAAGAGCTTGTGCAGGCGCAGCGACGAGTTTTCTCTGTCTGGAGACGGCTACTGGATCAGCGCGTTGAAATGGAAGCCAAGGCAGAGGAAGTGTTTCGATGGCGCTGTCTAAGTGTCCACTGCTCTGCGTGGCGGCAGGTTACGCGCGATCGCTTACACGAACGGACCGCTCAAGCCACTCGGCAGCGCTTTGCTCAAGAGCAGCAGCAGATCACCCGAGCGGATACGATGTACCGACATAAGACACTGCCGAAGCTGTTCTACAAATGGCAACAGATCACAGTGGGAAGGAAGGAGGAGCGGCAGCTGGAACATGATGCTTTGCGGCGAAAGCAACAGACACAGCGACTCATGGAGCGCTTCATCCGGAAACAGCAGCCTCCGCCATTGGCTGACAATGGGTCGCATCACGAGAGCGACAACCAAGATGCGGCTGAAGCAGATACGTCCTCTGATCCTTCATCCTTATCGCCCGATCACAAGGCAGTAGCAAGTAATCGAGATCGGATTCAGCCAGCAGCCAAGCCTGCCTCAAGACGAACTGCGTGGTCTGAGCCATTCAAGTCTATAGTCCAAGGCGGCATGGCTTCGTCTCCTGCTTGTCAAGCAACTGAGACCGCAAAGCGCAAGAAACAGAAGACAGTGACACCAGTCGATCCGGTTTACTTGGCGATGGAAGTGCGGACAGCTGAGCGGAAGCAGCGTCGAGCGCTGCTGAAGGACAAGTACAATCAACAGGAGCTGGCCAAGCGGGAGCTGATCGAGCGGCAGCTGGCCGAACGTGAGCAGCTATTGCAGCAGCAGAAAATGGACGAGAGGGAGCGCATTCGTGAGCGCAAACGCGAGCAGGCGCTCTTGATTCAGGAGCAGACCTTACGGCTCGAGAAGCTGCAGGATCAGCGACGCCGCGCCCGCGCCCATAATCGCTTGCGGCTGCTGTGGCATTACGCTCTGCGGCCATGGCTCCAGCACCATGAGTTAGCTCAACGGATCCAGGCCAACGCTATTCTGTGGCATTCTACGCGAGTCCTGTATGAGTCGTGGCTCGCGTGGCAGCGCTTCCTGTGCGCCCGCGCATGTGAGCGGCAGGCAAAAGAGCGAGTCAAGTGGGACACTGCCACGAACCACCACAATTTCCGTCTGATTCAGAGAGCTATGGTTCTTATGTTCGCATTCCATCGAGAGATGCAAGCCAAAGAGTGTGCCATACGCCGCCAGTCGCAATGGTACGCGCGGCACAGCGCCTGGACGCTCTGGCGACGCGCGCTGGCCAGTCGTCGAGCACAGCAGCGAATGCTGGAGCACGAGGCCCAAGTCGCCATGGCTGCGCTTCGCTTGCGCCAGTACTGGACTCTCTGGAGACGCGTCATCGCTGGCTGGAAACGCGAACGCGTCGCGCAGCTCGAGAAGCAGCAGCTATGGACCAAAGTGCGCGCATGGCTCGATGAGTGACATGGCTACATTTTCTCGCTTGAGTGACACACTGCAAGTAATTTATTGTTAGATTACGCGTAATTTACAGCTGCCATCAACCTGCATGGAGCTCATTTGCCCAAGTGAGACGCCGAGAATGAGTGGAAGCGCGACGGAGCAGCTGGACACGCTCATCCGCGCGGTGGAGACGGACCTGGGCCTGGCGCCAAACGCTCCTATCCATCCGGTCGCCGAGCCCAAGAAGAAGAAGGAGAAGGCGCCCAAGGCCCCCAAGCCGGCCAAGGCCGCCGCACCGGCCGACGCCGACCAGCCGGAGATCACCAAGCTGGACATCCGCGTGGGCCAGATCGTCAAGGTCTGGAAGCACGAGACGGCCGACAAGCTTTACTGCGAGGAGATCGACGTGGGCGAGGACGAGCCACGCCAGATCGCCAGCGGACTCGTGTACCACTACTCGCTGGAGGAGATGCAGAACCGCCGCATTCTTGTGCTGTGCAACCTCAAGCCGCGCAATCTCGTGGGCTTCAAGAGCCACGGCATGGTCATGTGCGCTGCAGTGCCGCTCGAGGACGGCAAGGAGCGTGTGACGTTCGTGGACCCTCCGGCTGACGCCAAGATCGGTGAGCGCATCGTGTTCGACGGGCTCATGGGCGAACCGTTCACCCCTGCGCAGGTGGAGAAGAAGAAGGTGCTCGTGAACATCGGCGAGGATATGAAGACCGACGCCGAGGGCGTGGCCAAGTGGAAGGAATATGTGTTCAACACGTCGGCTGGCGCCTGCACGGCCCCCGTCAAGAACGGCGTCATCCGGTAGAGAGAGAGAGATACGGCGTTGGCTTTAGGAAGCGATGCAATCAATGTTACACGGTGCTACTGGGTTTCTACATGAACTACTTTCTACTCATGTGTCTCTCATTGATTCGCTCGGCGCTTGCGTTTGCTCGTGCGCGCTGGCGACGGCGACTTCTTGCCCTTCTTCTGCTTCTTCTTAAGCTGTAGCTTGGCGACCTCGTCGTCCTCGTCTTCAACCACTGGGCTCGAGTTGGACGACGTGTGCGGTGTTGCGCTTGTAGGAGACTCGGTCGATTCAAACGCGCCGGCCAGATCCTGCTCCATGCTCTTCTCCAGATCCTCCTGCGTGAACACTTTCTTCTTGGCCTTGCTGCCAGAAGCCTTTCGAGACGGCTTTGTCACTGTCGGCGACTGCGCTGCAACCTGCCACTGCTTGTCTGCTGGTGACACGAGATGCTTGTTGGGCGAGAAGATCAAAGTGCTCTCGCCAGTTGCTTTCTTTTGATCGGAGCCGCCTGCTTCAGGTTGAGCATCATCAACATTGTTCTTCTTGCGACTTCGGCGTCCAGATGGCGGCTTGGAAGTCGCACTCTTGGCCTTGTCCTTCTTCCTCAGCCGTACTTCGACTGGACCCAAATGCGAATGTCTGTTGCTTTCGTGTGTCTCCGCATTTGTGTTGATATCCGATTGAGATTGAAACTCGGTGGCGTTGGAAGGCTCGTCGACTGGTAAAGTGGTCGACATTGCAGCCGCGGATATTGAAGGAAGGTGGGCATGACTGACTTGTTCCTGTTGTTTCTGCTGCGCGTCAAACTGCCGCAGATCGTACTCGATCTCCATCGCCAGCTGTGGATCCATGCTCAAAACCTCCTTGACTTCGTGTGGATACAGTTTGAATAGCTCGCGCATGTAATGCAATAGATACCGCATGAGTGGGCTGTGCTTGGATTCGAGCGTGTGTTTGAGTCCTATCAGCACAGGTACAATATTTTCCAGGAAGTTTTTCTTGGACATCTTGGACAGAAGTTTCCCTTTGGCAGCAGCCAGCTGAGCAGCCACGTTACCGTTGCCACCGGCGTCGTCAGCATCGTCGCCATCGAGATCTTCTTCGCCCTCGTTAGCAGACGATAGCTTGATATCCGGGGAGCATAGGATCGCAAACGTGTCCTTGAGTACGGCTTCCGTTCCGTGATCGGTGATCAATGACGGGTTTGCGCATAGAGGCAACTTGTTATCGGTCACTTCCTCGAGGATCTCGTTGCATAGTTTCATAGAGATCTGCAGCTTTTGCTCATCGGTCATGTTCTGCAGCAAGAACGTGTACAACTGAGACCGTTGAGCGAAGCGTGCACTACCAGGAAGTGCGAGCTCGCTTAATTCTTCCCGTTCAAGAGGCTCTGAGTACGCCACCTTGCCTTGGAAATTGTTCAGCACGAAAATCATCTCAACGAATTTGCTCGAGAAGATGTGCGGTGATTTCTGTAGCAACGGACCGCACAAAACATGTCGCGCAAGATTCGACAGCTCTTCATCCTTGTCCACAACAGCGCGCAAGAAAAAGCGTAGTAGAGACTCACGCCACTTGATATAATCCTGTAGGATCAACTGGGAGAATAGGAGCATAGCGCTACGACGGATGAGCGGACTGGCATCCAGAAGTGAGAGCGCGATGGTCGGAATATAAATATCGACCAAGGCTGTATAACGAATACACAGATCTCCCAAAATGAGCAAAATGTTGGATCGAATATCTTGCATCTCGCAGGTGCGCAGCTCGCGAATCATCATGGTCATGCAACTCTTGGCTAGCTCTTGATCGCGAAGGCATAGCTTTCCGAGCGTCACAAAAGCGCAAACGCGAACTGGAGTAGGAATAGGAGTAGAAGTAGAAGTAGAAGCGGGTTTTTGCTCCGACGGACCATGATTGCTACCGCTTTGTGCCACAATTTTAGGAAGTAGAAACAACTGGACCAGAGACTTTAAACTCGAGCTGATCGGTACAAGAGCGATGCTGGCGAAGTCGCGTGTCTTGTCTTCGTCCTTGTTGAATTCGAGCAAGGCGATTTCACCAATAGAAATGAGCTGTTTTTGCACAAAATTAGTTTGATCCACGATTTCTTCGGGGTTGCTTTCGAGGCACCGACGTAGATTTGACTCACAACGATCAAGCATTTTTGTTCCCCACTCCAGACTAATCTCGCGGCCCTTCTTAAGTGATGGAGCTTTTGCTTTGGAGATACTGTCGAGTGCCAGCACAGCATCTCCTATAACACCCAATGGAATCGCAAAGGATTGCAAAGATGCAAGGATACTATCACCCATTTCTTTTGCCTCGTGCTGATTGATGACAGTGGAGATAGCGGCAATTACTCGCAGGATACGCTTCGAGCCTTCGTGATATGAGATAGGTAGCTTGCGCTCCTGTAGTTTCGTCCAGCATTCAACGACGACACTAAGATTGCCTTGCTCTCCCTTGGCTGCTTCGATTAGCTTGCCAGTTTGAGCCAGCTCTTCCAAAACAATCCAACTGAACGACCAAAAATGCACCGACGCATCTTGATTCGAATTCTCTTTTGCCTCGTCTTGAACCAGATTTATGTTCTGTCGAATGGCGTAAACGCAGGCACGAATGAACTTTTTCACGTCGATCTTGGACTCTTTCAATAATACTCGGAGAGCTTTTTGCGCGCAGCGTACCATCACACCGTCCAGTTGCGAGACCAGGAACCAGACAGAGTCGAGTGACTGCTGCAGCGACGCATTCTTCTTTGCGCTAAACCACGTCAGGATCCGGTCAAAGATGATCTTATTGGTCCATTCTAATGCGCACGTTTGAACACTTGCTTCCGGGTCTACACACAGTGGCAAAACACCAAGGCTCCATAACTTCTGGGCGTCACGATCGTGCGAGAACTTCATGATGACGGATGAAAGAGACTTGATAGCTTGGACACGCACAAGAACCGAAGGGTCCGCACAGCGCGACTGGATTTCAAACAAATCATTTTTCATCGAAGCGTGGATTGTATCCGTCTGTCCCACTATGATAAGAGCTTCAAGCGCTTGAATGGCAGCTTTTCGCACGAAGGTTTTGTCATCGACAAGGCTTTCGCGGAAAAGATCCACCAATCGCAGCATCAATGGCGTTTCCTCCATCGTCTTGGTTCCATCGTCAGCAATAGATTGCGAGTACAGAATTTGCTGGAGTGATGCAGCGATAGATTCGGAACTTTCGTCTTCAACATCAGCTTCATCGCTGTCATTTGCTGGTTCTGAATTCGCATGCGACAGCTTTGACAATCCGAGCGATAAAGCTGCAGAGATACCAGCAATAGCTTTTGCTCGGACTGACGACATCTTGTCACTTGCTCGATCAATGAGGACATCCAATAACGGACCTACTCCAGTAAATGGCTCCAGATCTTGCTCGATTTCCCCATCAATTTTCCAAAATCGACTCTCGAGTGCAAAGCGGCCGAGCAGCTCGACAGCAAACTGTCTGTACTTCGCTTTTGCGTTCCTCGAGTAGCTGGTTAAAAATCGAACGAAGCGCACGCGCTCGTTATCCTGGAAGTCGTTCTTGTTGGTGTCCGCGCTTGCATCACCGACAGCAGCAGAAAACGCGTACGCTATCACACGCTGTCGTTCATCACTGCGATCTGGAGCTTGTAGGCAAAGGTTTTGAACAATTCCGAGCCGCAAGAGCGAGATCTGATACGCCATATCGTCAGGGTCCTCATTGTCGGCTGCATAAGTTGTCAACAGGCGATGGACGGTTGCAACCGCTTCAATGGATGTTTTATGGAATCGAAGAGCCGAACGGTTCTCAGCTGCTGTCATCTCTTTAAAAGCGATGCCCGGGACGTAACAATGGATGATGACGCGTGCCAACTGCAGTACATCCCCATGGGAGCCACTGAGTAGAGCGCAAAGCACCTTGAGCGATTTGTCCGTCACGACGGTGTTCGTTCTGTCATCGTTTGGCATGCCAACCGCTTGCAAGTAGATCATGGCTTCAATCGTAGGCAGAACCGACTCCTTACTGGAAGAAAGCGAGAAATTGCGCAGGAAAGTGATGATCATTTCGAGTAGGGCCGTGCCAAACTTGGAGAACTGCTGCTCATTGTCATAGCTCTGGTTCAAGCGCTTCGATCGCCCTTTTCTCCTGTTAGCTACCGACGTTTGGCTGCTGCTTGTGGTAGAGCTCTTCACAGTCGCCATATCTGAAATCCATTTCTTAAGCACATCCAGCACCTGGCGATAGACATAAGGCATGAAGAGTCCATAGGCAGCACCGCCGGGTATTTGCAGCCAGCTGAGATAAATATTCGAGGCCACGAGCGCCTTCATCAGCGCATCTTTCTTCTGCTCATCGTCCATCTTGGCCTCCTGTTGTCGTCCTGTTATCACTGCATGCAGCCAAGTGAAGAACCTGCGGTAGACCGCACATGAAGCCGAGTGTCCATCGTCCTCTGCATCGTCAACTATCGCGTAATGCGCTTCCGGCGAGGCAAAAAATGTCCACAAGGACCGCTCTGAGTTGTGCTCCTGTTGCTTCTTGTTGCTGCTCTTGCGATTACGACCGCCACGAGCACTGGGTGATGGAGTTGTTATCTTCGCGTTTGCTCCATCGTTCTGCTGCTGTCTCCGCTGCTGCTGTTCTAGATACTTGTGGAAGACGTCAGAGACCTCACAGAGAGCGCTGAGCGAGGCTGACTCTGCGACCTGCGCGCGTAGCTGCGGGTCGTCGCCCGTGCCACCCGTGTCGAAGAGCGCTGTGACGCTCTCGAGCGAGACGTCTTGCAGCTCCAGCACCCGCAGCGCCTGCACCAGCTCCTGCTCCAGAGCGTCCGCCATCCGGATGGATCTCTCTCTCAGTTGGGGAAATGGCGGCGCGCAACGGAGCGCCAGAGTGATGGTCGCAGTTTACTTGGCGCGCGCCAAATTTAAAACCGATCAAGTATGCGCGGATTGTGATCAGTTTCACAAGGTGAAATGACAGAAATTCACCTAGATCAGTATATTTATGGTTGTGGGGAAGAAGCAAATTAGCAATGAATTAGCAATGTAATGACCTTGTTTTACGGCATGACGCTACTTTTTACTGGATGAGCACCATCCAGCTGATGAAGAGGTAGAAGAGCAGCACGGGATAGACCGTGAGCGCCTTGCGCTTGGGCGGCACAAGCTTCGACATGAAGACCACAGAGGCTGAAGGGAAGGAGAGAGGCATCAAGCCGCACTTTTAGCATGATTGGGATGACACTCAAGTCATGAAGACTACAAGCATAACGTGTACCTCGCGTGGACCAAAGGAAACCGATGGCGACGATCACCAGACGGAAGAGCACGTGTGAGACCACGACGCTCGAGACCATGCATAACAGCGTCGCGACGTTCAATGGGAAGACGCAGTAGCCCAACACACACACACTCTGGAAGAACGAGCTGAAACAAACAGGAGGACAACGTCAGTTGGATAACTCACTCAGCGTCCATGTGCAGCTATATGGGCGTACATTGAGCTGCCGAGAAGCTGTGCATTGATCGTCACGACCGCAGCACCGGCCCAAATGACCACGAAAACGCCAGTGAAGACCATCGCAGACTGATCTGCAGGTGCCGAAAGACTCAGCATGCTGCACACACACAGACAACATAATCAGGTCCCTACGCGATCGAAAGTCCATACAAGCAGACGTACATGGAAAGCGACAGACAGAGCATCAGCGGACCCCACAGATCCCCTGAATCGATTCACAACTTCGTAAGTAGCTCCTCATAGCGACCGAGAGAAAGAACGAGACAAAACCAGCGTACAATCACGAAGAGCAGTCAGCGTCTCTTCCGACGTGTTGCGCGGCATGAGCACGACCTTGAGCTTCCCGCCCACCAAGCGGACATCGCGCAGCTGAGAACACGCCAGAGAGGTCGTCAGCACGCAATCACAACAGCGACAGGAAGACGGACGAGGCACAGCAAGCGTACGATGGTGGTGGAGACGGGCTCATCCAGCGTGTTCTGCTCTGCGGACGGAAGGCTGATGCTGCCCGAGACGAAGGGCACGTCCGGATTCACTTCCTTCGCGACCTCGGCCATGATTGTTTCGCAGTGTGCCTCACCCACGCCACATAAGAACCCTCGTGTAGTGTGGTGCACACTAAATTGATCTACTCAATCGCGAAAACCAACAGAAGCTTTTGAGCCAAAATGGAGGACGCAGGTGTTAAGGAGACACCGGATGCGAAGTCCACAGAGCATACGGAGGAGGAAGAAGAGGACCAGGAGTACGGACTCAGAGGACTGGCCGACCTGCCGCTGCTGGAGCAGGTGCATCGCTTGTTCCACGCCATCCAGCACAAGTATCCGTATCAGCAGGTGAGTGAGTCTTGATCATGGTGTGACGGAGATCCTATGGCTTATGGTGTTTGCTGCATGATAGACAAACGCGTGGATATCCCTGCCGCTGGAGCAGAAGCGCACAATGCTGCAGTACATTCGAGACAAACGCTTGAGTCGTGGAGCAACTGCAAAGAGCGCAGCGACAGTCAGCAGCACAACTACTGCTGCAGCTGCGGCGTCTGAAGCCACACAGGCAGAGTCTCTGTCAAGCGAAGCGCCCAGTGCGGCATTACCAGCAGCAGCACCAACGACGACTGAGCGTAAGGTCGATCCGTACTTGCAGATGTTGCAACGCCGCAGTCTGCGCTCGACTCCGACGCCCGGATCCGATACCGGAGGTGGCTCAAGCGCATATGTGTCCCGGCCTGCTGTCATCCCACAGTACGAAGTTCGACCACCGCGTTCACGCAACGCATCGCAGGCGCGATGGAAGATTGCAGAGTCCGAGTTCTACGACGATGAATGCGCTTGTGGAACCAAGCACGAGCCTCTGGCAAGCACGGGCAAGTCGACCACGCTGCTCACGACCATGAGTGCCATGATGAGCACGTTCGGCGACAGCGCCCAGTCGTGTTTGTTTGCTGTCAAAGAAGTCAAATCCGTCGTGGGAGCGCACATGCGGGCTGTGCTGGCGTCTGTGAACGACTCAGAGGAAGGCGGGCCGGCGTCCATGTGTCTCCGAGTAAGGGCTGGAGTTGTATCTCCTTGTGATGATGACGTGACTGATGTTGTTGCTGCACAGACGCTCGTGGATCTGTTCCATGATGAAGCTGCGTACTACAGTCGATGGCGCGAGTTCCGAGGCGAGACAAAACACGAAGCGAATGAGCTGGAAGATGTCGAGGAGGAAGAGCTGGCTGAGGAATTGGACCTCTTCGCGGTCTCGGAAGCCGATGCAATTTTCAACGAGGCGTTCATGGTAAGAGAAGCAGCTGCCTCCTGTCAGATTGTCAGGCCAACGTACTGATGTTGCTGTTTGTGCGTGTAGGAACGCATCCGCTTTGCAGACGAACGGACCAAGGTCATGGACTGGTCGATCTACGACGTGTTCGCCAAGGGCCGCAAGAGCAACTTCATGAGCAGCAAGGGTCTGCCCTTCCGTCAATGGCTGAGGCTGGGCAAATGCTCCCGTGCGTCGCTGGAATTCCTCAATTTTGTCACCTACCACAAGTGCGTTCGTTGTCCAATGGCTGAGCTCAAATCCGTCTGACTCACTGACTTGGTGCCTGATCCGTTAGTATCGGCCGACTCGTAGAAGCAGCGATCAAGCGGCGCACTGGAGGCCAGTTGCAGGCGCTTGACAAGCCGTTGCTAAAAGCAGATATCGCGTGCGTTTGTCTGGATCGGTTCTCGTTGATTCTCAAGACGGCTCACTTATAGCTTGTATTCTCTGTCTCTAGCGCTATGGCCGACCTGTTCAAAGCCTCCTCATGCCCACCAGCCAATGCTGACGGTTCTCCACCGTCCAAAGCACGACGCGTTGGCGAAAACTCATTCGTTCTAGCTGAAGACTTGGCCTCTGGTTCAGGCCCAGGCTCAGCAGTCGCATCATCATCACCACCTTCAGCATCTGTGCCCCCGATTCAACCAGTTAGAGAGGTCAACACTCGACCCCAGCGTCTGAAACGATTGCGCTAAGCTTTACCGTTAGCACTTGATAACCAAATAGTTGTGTGACCCGCATGACAGTGTCTAATAGCATAAGGTTGAAGGTTCTGCTTTGATTGACGCAGCTGCACATGAGCCAATTATGAGCAAAGGTCTGTCAATCACCAATGTGCACAGCGCCCTTGGCGTTCTCCCTCGGTTCATTTGCAGCTGCTGCTGGTGTCACGCGCTCGAAAGCCAGCGATCTGCTGCTTGTTGAGCCGCTGGAAGAGCCGGAATTCGACTGGAAGATCTGTTTCGGCGACGATGGCGTCTGCGAAGAAGATCCGCCGCACACGGCAGTTGGCGTGGAGCTGCACCGCCAGCGTGTACTCGTACCGAGTGCCGTAGGCCTGCTGCGTGAGCGCGGCGAGATCCAACTGCACGTGATTCCACGCAGCGCCCAGCTGAAGTGGCAGTAACGTGATCTGCTCGTGCACCAGCGTCTGGCGCTGGAATGTGGACGCACGGAACCGCCGCGTGTGGCCTCGCGCATCGCGTATATGTACTTCCAGCGATAGCTCCTGCTGCAGGTTCCTAACCAGAAGCACCAGATATCTCAGTCGGATGTGCAGTCCACTTGACGTGCTGTCGCTTGCATCCTCATAGTCCACTGGGCACTGGATCCACGTGCGCGAGAGGTCCTCGGCGGCGTGCAGCTCGATCACAGACGACTGCACGTGCTCGTCCAGCACGCGCGTGATGCCGGCGCCTGGCGCGTCCTCCTGTTTGCGCCACAGCTGCAGTGGCTTGTTCCTGCCTCAGAGCGCACGATTGAGACTGTGGAAGCAGACACAGAGACACACAAAAAACGGCTCATACCCGACGCTGTAGAGCAGCGAGATGAGCCCGGACTGATACGCTTGAGCGAACATGAGGCGAACTTAACGGACTAAGTACAGGTTTTTGGTTCTGTTGAGGCAATTATGGGCATCGCAGTGAGTGCGAAATTTACAAAGGACTATGGAGTTGAAGCAGGCAGCAGATAAAGCAAGCGATCGCACTTAGGTGATGACCGTGGGGGCCGTGCGGCCCGTGGCGGCCACAAGGTCCGACAGCTTGAGGCCGACGTCAATGAGCGGGCCAAGCGCGGACGCCGTGTCCTGGCTCAGGTTGCCCTCGGGCGCCTCGTACTTCTCAATGTACATGCGGATCGTGGCGCCGGCCACACCAGTGCCTGAGAGGCGGAAGATCACGCGCGAGCCATCCTCAAAGATGTAGCGCACGCCCTGGTGGGCCGACACGCTGCCGTCCACGGGGTCCAGGTACGTGAACTCGTCGGCGATCTTGACCTTGAAGCCGTTGAAGGTCTCGCCCACGACGCCTTCGAACTTGACCATCTTGGCGATCATGGCCTCGGCGCCGGCCTTGTCCACGCCCTCGTAGTCGTAGCGGCAGTAGTAGTTGCGGCCGAACTGCTTCCAGTGGTCGCGCACAATGTCCTCGACAGTCACGAGCGGCGCGCCTTCAGTTTGCTTCGAGGCCAGGATCGACATCCACGCGAGTGCGGCCCACATGCCGTCCTTTTCGCGAATATGGTTCGAGCCTGTGCCGAAGGACTCCTCACCGCAGATGAACGGCGTGTAGTCCTCCTTGCCGTACACTTCCTTTGAGTCCATGAGATTGCCGAAGAACTTCCAGCCCGTGGGCACTTCAAACAGCGAGATGCCGAGCTTCTTGGCCACCAGGTCCACGGCTCCGGACGTCGGCATCGAGCGCGCAACTCCACGCAGACCCTTCTTGGCAAAGAACGGGATCATGTTGGCGTTGGCCGCAATGATGGCCAGCGAGTCCGACGGGGTCACGAAGAAGCGCGAGCCCAGGATCATGTTGCGATCGGCATCGCCATCGAACGCCACAGCGAACGAAGGTGGCTCCGAGGCCTGACCGTACACGGGCAGGCCCTTGTTGTCCACGCCCATGACCTTGATCAGCTCCTTGGCGTACGTAAGGTTCGGGTCGGCGTGGCCGCCATTGAAGTCCTCCTTGGGCGTGCCGTTGAGCAAGACATCCTTCGAAGCACCGAGCTCTTCCACAAAAACGCGGTGCGAGTACGGGCCGTTGACGCCCCACATCGAGTCAGCCACGAACTTGAAGTCCGGGCGCAATGTGAGCTTCTTGATGGCTTCAAAGTCGAAGATCTTCTTCAGCAGAGCGACGTGATCCTCAGCAGAGTCGAAGACCTCAATCACGATCGAGCGCGAGCCATCATCCGAGGCGATCGTGGTCTTGCACGTCTTGGTCACGTCGATGATGGGGAAGTCCGAGGCGATCTTGAACGAGCCAAGCGTCTTGGTGTTCTCAAAGATCTGGTTCGTGACCTTCTCGGGGGCCGGGCCGCCGTTTTCGCAATTGTACTTAATGCCAAAGTCCTCATCCGGACCGCCGGGATTGTGGCTGGCGCTCAAGATGAAGGCTCCAAAGGCGACGCTGCCGCCTTCGCGTTCGCGCACAACGGCCGAGACAGCCGGCGTGCTGAGCAGACCGTCCTTACCGATCCAGAGGCGGTCGACACCGGCAGCCACAGCCATCTTGATGATGACCTGGATGGCGTCCTTGTTGAAGTAGCGACCGTCACCCGAGACGACCAGAGTGCCGCCGTTCAGGTCCTTGGCCGGAAGCGCATCGAACACTGACTGCACGAAGTTGTGCAGGTAATGGCCCTCCATGAAGGTCTTGGTCTTCTTACGGAGTCCCGAGGTGCCAGGCTTCTGGTCCTTAATCGGGGCTGTCTTGACGGTGAACGCCTTGAGAGCACCGAGACCCTTCTGTGACGAGATATCAATGGTCGTGTCCTTGTAGGTGCCCGACAGCACGGTCTTCTGCTCCGAGCTGTTGTTCACGACCGAGACAGAGCCTTCAAACACAACGCCAGGCGCAAAGCCGACGTTGCCCGTGATCTTCAAGCGATCACAGCGGACCAGAGAAGGCACGTTGCCACGCAGAGCAGCTTCCAATTGCTGCACCAGCTTGAACTGCTTGCCGTCAAGCGATACAATGGGCGCGATGTTGTTGCGTTCCGGGGCCAACACAGGGCGGTAGTCCTCCGTGATCACGTAAGCGTCCGAACGAAGCATGAGCAGATCATCGCATTTTTTTACAGGGGCGAAACGCGTGCGGGGCACGCACACAGCGCCTGCGCCATCGAAGCATTCAATAGCGGCACCCATGGCGGTTTCCAGCTGGAACACGGGCGTGGAGCTGCCGTCCTTGGGGTCCACGGTCTTGGCGTTCTTGATCATGGGCAGACGGATCACGCCGCCCTGGTTCTTCAGCTCCTCGGCAAGCTTGTCAAGGCGAATCCACAGGTTGTTGGTGTTGAAGTAGCGGTGCTTCTCAATGTTCTGGAAGTGCACTTCATCGGTCGACTCACACTGCGCTGATTCACGCAGAATGAGGCGCGAGTCCGATTTACGCTGGGCCAGGTGGCCACCCTTTTTGTCGTTCTCCGTGCGCTCGCAGCATTCCATCAGGAACGGCTTGCCCGACTGCGCGAAGTACGTCAGCAGCTCCAGATCGAGCGTGGCGCCAAGGTTGTCCGAGTTCGACACGAACATGTACTTGACGCCGTCGGCGAGCAGCTTCTCGAGCTTGCCCGAGCCAGCGAGTGACGGGTACAGGTCACCGTGGCCAGGAGGACACCATTCCTTCGAAGGAGCCGTGTCCCAGGTGGCAGGCGCCATGGTGGCAGCGTCGACCTTGGGCACCTTGTTCTGCAGCAGCTCAAGCTCAGAGTCTTCAAGCAACTCCGGGTACTTCTGCAGATAGTCGAGAGTGTCGGCGCTGGTGCTGAACGAGTTCATGAGCACAAAGCGCACGTTAGATTGGTGCTCGCGACGGAGCTCCACGACCTGCTTGGCCATGATGTCCAGAAACGTGTCGTCCTCCTTAACGCAGAGCAGCGATTTGGCCTTGTCGAGGCCCATGCTCGTGCCGAGGCCACCGTTGAGCTTGAGCACCACAGTCTCCTTGAGCAGCGACGGGTCGGCCGTGGTGGTCTCACGGATGCTGCCGGCCTTACCTTCCAAGTACGGCAGGCTCTCGCAATTGTCGATCGACTCTTCCGTGATCATGCCGCTTTCGCCGCTCACGAGCGCCTCGTAGGAGAACTCGAAGGCCTTGATGGCGGACTCGCTGAGCCCGGCGGCCTGCATCTTTTCGCGGAAGGGGCTGAACGACGCCATGATTCTTGGCCTGGAGAAGCGGAGAAGTGCTGTCCGGATCTTGGAGGTCGACGGCTAAATCGCAAATGAGCCCACCACGAGGGAGAAGAAACGAAACGGAGGAGCGGAGAGGAGGGCAGGGAAAGATACGAGGATAAATTACCCGAGCGGGTTACCCCGCAGAGTGTAACCCACACAAGAGATGTTACCACAACCTGCGAAAAATGATATGCGGGCTCCTGATTTGTAACGGATGGCAGGGGTAGGGATTGGACGCATACATAATTGCTGTTATATGATTGTGCCAGCAAGATGCACAAGAAAACAGATTCGATTTGATTTATTTTGGGAAATTCATTTTCAAAGGTTTTTTGTCCGATGTCCGATGAAAGGCATGACGCCACGGACGATGCATGGCTGACGCATGTGGGGCACGACAATGCCAATTGGGGGACATGGCAGCAGCCTTTTCTGATTTTCAAAGTGGTGGTTGGCGCGGACTTGTGCTGCTTGGGCAGTGGGATGCGTGTCTGCAAAGGGAACTGTCAGGGCGGGATTCATGCAGGAAGGGCACAGAATGGGCAGCTGTTTCCGCTTCGTGCTCTGTGCCTAGACAAGCCATTCGAGAGGTTCCATGGTGACGAAGTGATGCTGGATTGCGAATGGCGTTCGAGAGCGGATTGACTCATCTTGCTTGGTCAATACAGCGAACAAGTGGTGATGGTTCAGATTTTGTCTCGCTGCGACTGGATCAGACTGGCATGTCTTTTACAGTACTGAGTACCGCGGGACCCCCACGTGGCGACCGCTCGAACGCGATACTCGAGTTGGGTGCGTGCTGGGACACGCTTCATGGCGGTCTGAGCAGGAAATCTTGCTTGAAAATTTTGAAAATTGGGAGCTGATTCGCTGGATTTTTGAATTAATTCACACATGCCTGTAACCTTGTGCCGGTGCGCTGCCCAAGCAGAAGAAAGAAACACGAGCCAGAGAATTTCTCGTCAATTTGCTGCGCCACTTGACTGCCTCGATTACAAGCCTCTTTTAATACTGGTTGAGCGTTACCTTTCGATAACACATAACCTGTATAATCAATAAAAATAATTTTGAGTCTGTTATCCAATTTGACCTTTCATGTTTGATAATTCAGTGAGACTGAATGGAATTACGTGAGATGTATCCGTTAACCGCTCGCTTCAACTTGAAAGATCGAATAAGAAGAAATGCAAAACATGCTCTTGGCTTGCTGGCTTCTGAGCTTCCTTGCGTCGGCTCATGGACATCAAGCTCAGCTGTCAGAGACTGTGGGCTCGCTCCATCGCAAGATGCTGCCTGTGCTCAACACCAAGTCAGGCTTGCGACCATGGGTTGACATTGACACGCCAGAGGATAAACAAATCCATTTCAGCTCTCGCGGAGAGGCTTGGGAACTTGTCATGAGTGACGAGTTCAGCAACACAAACCGAAGCTTCCAACCAGGCGACGATCCAATGTGGACGTCGCTGGAAAAGCCCGATGGCGTCAATGGTGCACTGGAGCTCTACTCGCACAACATGAGTTCCGTGGTCTGTGAGGAAAGTGAAGGCAGCGCTGACAACCTGTGCTACTTACAAATCAAGATCGTAGACGAGGTCAACAACGTCTCTGTGTACAATCTGTACACAAATCCGCCTGGATACGAGAACACGACGTTCGTACGTAAGCTGCGTCAATTGATTGGCTGGTCGTCTTTTCACATCTTGTGTCGTTTGACTGTGGATCGTAGTTCTATCGGTCGGCGATGCTGCAATCGTGGAACAAGTTCTGCTTCCAGGGTGGACTGCTTGAGGTTCGCGTTCAGTTACCAGCCGCAGTTGGTGAGGAATCCCAGAACCCAGACTTGGGTCAGGGTGACAACGCTCGTGCCAAAACGATCATGTTCTATCCAACATGGCCAGGTATTTGGGCCATGGGCAATCTTGGCCGCGCCATTTTCAGCGCCTCCACGTATCGTATGTGGCCATTCTCGTACAATGAATGCAACGATGAGGTGTTTAATTCCACCAAAAACCAGCGCATCAGCGCTTGTGATCCGGATCCTGGCTCGGGGATGAATCCTCTTCAAGGGCGCGGTGCACCTGAGATTGACTTACTGGAAGGTGGAGGAACAGCGATCTCTTCATCAATCCAGCTTGGACCGGGGCTACCGTTGAAGTTCCGGCGATTTCGAGTCAACAAAGCGTTGGAGCCGGAAACCTGCATGTACAGACCTGATTGCGTGACGCCTGGGGCAAACTTTCCGAATGTGCCGACCAAGCTGTATGAATCGAGAGGCTACGTGACTTGGTACAGTGGACTTCGGTATGCTGCGAACAATTTTTGCGCTCCGAATACCAGTGCGATCCAATCCTATGGCCAGATTGTGCGCTCTTATAATCGCGGTATCACTGAAAACTCGTGCAGTTTGACGACTTGCGCAGCTAGTAATGATGTCCAGGGCGATCTGGGCTTTATTGATGGTGTTGAAAGCAATGGTCGATGGGGCATTAATAGCAAAGGAACTTGCATGGCCAACCTGAACGCGTACCAAGGGACATATCTCTGCGATCCCGACAATCAGAACCCAGAATGCCAGTCGCCAAGACCTGATGGAGCACCACTCACAAAGTCCATGGCACCTTTCAATTACCAAATGGATGCGCTGTCGGCCAACTGGGATATTCACGTAGGCGCGTATACGTCGTTCGTGGTCTACCAAATTGAGTGGGTCACTGGGGAAACAGGGTATATCCGATGGATGTTGGAAGGCCAGCCGATCTATGAAATTCCTGCGGAATCGGTTACACAACGCGGTCAGGGTGAAGAGCCAAAACCTGTCCGTACGTTTCCAGAGGAGCCCATGTACCTGATTTTGAACGTCGCGATCTCAGCGCAGTGGGGTACGATCCCGCCTAATCCAGGCAAACCTTGTCGTGGCGACGGAGCGGATCCCATCGTCAACCACATTTGTGATAGTTTCCCCATGTTCATGAAGATTGACTATGTGCGCTTGTATCAAGACGTATCAGATAATTCGACCATGACTGTGGGTTGCGATCCGAACTCGCATCCGACTTGGCAGTGGATTCAAGATCACATGGAAGATTACGTTGATGATGTGAATGTTCACCGAGATGTTCACGGAGGAGCCCCATGCAACAAAAATCAAGATTGCACGATTCCATGGTCCAAAGCCCGACGATTTACCACGGGAACTTGCAGCAAACGAAAGCGGTGTATGTGTTCGACGAAGTATTGGGGTGGACCACGATGCACGTTCCAACTCGCAGCACAACTTACGTCAATCGATTCAACCAGTTATGGTCCACCGTTGCTGGTGACCATACCGTTTGCTGCTCTGGCTATAGCGTGCACGATTATGGTGCATGTTGCGCACACGCAATATCACAAGTCCGAACTTCACACGCGTATGCAACGTGAAGAGAAATTGCGCTCTCGAAAGACCAACGCAAACGAGGAATTGGGAAGCACCACAACAGTGGACACACCAAGTGAGCCCGAGTATGACGAGATCGAGCTCAGTAAAAGCGGCTCCTATCACAACTATTCTTGATAGTTGAGTATGCAAACGAATGAGAATAGCGAGCAACCAACCTTGTCGTAGCTGATGCTAATGGAAAATGGCTGCACGAGTAATAACGCAGCAATAACGAAAAAATGGTTCTTTGGTTATTGCGGTTTTGGCTTCAAACAGAGTTTTGAGCGACCATGAGGTGCCTACGCGTGGAGCTTCTCTGCGCGTCGAAACAAACTCTCGACGATACCACCAACATTCTCGATGACCCCCAGGCCAGCGGTGTACGTTTTCTATGGGGATAGAGCACAAATAACTATCACACGCTTTGCCATTTATAATCAAGCCATTGCACATGACTTACATCTTCGACAGGGCTGTCGTACACAATGAGCTGTCCCTTGCCCTGATCTAAGATGCCATGGAACTTGTGATCCAAGATCATTTGCGAGAGCCTATGCAACAGAAGTCAAGGTTAATCAGATATCACATGACGATAGGAACGCCTGCATTGGGCTCACTTCAGCTCGATTTGAGGCAGGGGGAGCTTGATGAGCTTGGCAACATGCGCAATCTCAACGCATGAGAAGGGCTGGATGATTTTAATCAGGTTGCTTTCCAACAAATCTTCGTACAGCTTGCCCAAGTGGATCTTGATCAACGCGTCTTCCACCAATTCTACGAATAACAAAAGGCGTCAGTTACACAAATTTCTTAAAAAGCAGGATCATATCGTAGCACAAGACTTACGAGCAGAGTACTTCTTGGTGGCCTCTTCGAACAGCTCAAGTGAACGCTGCTGGTGCGCTTTCGCAACAGCTTGCAGCGCTTCTGAGTCAATCCCAATGAACTTGATCGCCTGCTTGGTGTTAATAATGCTGTTGACTTCACTGGCACCACCACTAGCGATTTTCGAAAGCAGCATGTACTTCAACGACTTCAAAGCCTCAACGGGATCGAGGACAGCCAGCGCTTCAAATGCCTCAAAGAAGTACGAGTACGCCGTCTTGTAATCATGCTCTTCAGCATGGAGGACGCCCGACATTTGATCGATTTGCGCCTGCGTCTTGGGCACCACGTAAATGGAGTTCGAGATACTGCGAGCAGCGGTCAGCGCAGCCTTGGCCTTAGGCACATTGCGCAGAGCGTGATGCAACTTGCTTTCAACAAGGTGGATCTCCACAAGCAACTGCTTATCGTCAAGCTTCTTAATCTCACGCAGTAGGTTGTTGATCAGTTCTAGAGCCGGCTGGAACTTTCCCTGCTGGAAATAGCTAAGAATCGCCAAGAGACAGTCAGATGAGCATTGCCTGTAGATGGCATCCTATACCTCCTACGTACATGGAAGCCAGACGAGCTTCAACGCGCTGGCGAAGGAACGTGTGCTTCTCCTTGTTGCACCATTCAATCGAGTCCTGACACAAATCAGCCTGTAATTGAAGCGCCTTGGAGCTGTCCAGTACTTGAACCTTCGAGACCATGTCAATGATCGTACGAACTGCCATGAACAATTCATTTGTCAGCTCCAAACATGGACAATCGATAGATAATGAAGAGCTTGCGCACCAATCTTTCCCGTCTTGGCCTTCGGGATAGTAGTGAAGAATGGGCGCAGCGACTGCAGAAGCGACGCAAGCTCCTTCTCACGGCTATCATAGTCAAATGACGATAGATTCATCAGTCTGTTGCTGCACAGCGAGATCCCACTCGATCAATTAGGCAGTACCCGTATTGGATGTACAATTGGCCGAGCTTGTAGATCGCGTGCTCCTTCACGCGCTGAACCTCTTCAGTCGCAGCATCATCGCCCTCTGTCACAAATAGCATTAGTCTCCGTATTGGTATCCAGCCTTTAGAGCAATGGCTGTCCCCTTCCATCAAGATGCCAGCCACAACAGATGACAGCAAAGATCGTACCATAGCCGATGATTTTCTGCAGCGCAGCGATGGCCTCTTCAGGAGACGACGACGCGTTGTAGGTGGCGATCAGGTCCTCGGTGTCTTCGAACTGCTGCTGCAGAGGGTGCACCTCCTCCGGCTCAGCCATCTCCACGTCGCGCGCTCCCTTGTCCATGATGCCTGCGTTCTCGTTTTCTGGCCGGCCCCCCTAACAGACGATATCTTCCAGATAGACTCCTAATCGTTTATATCCCGTCTATTCCGAAACATATTATCCTGTATAATTCGATATTGAAGACCGTCACTCTTGATCAAATGCAGTTAAGTTCAGGATACGCCTCAAGAGACGAAGAAGGAGAGGACGCATGCATGCTTATGTGCTGTTATGTCTATAATCTTATATTGGTTGCTGCTTTGTGAGCTCTATATTGGTATCGCTGCATTCTAAAGCCCAGAATCAGCTATCATGTCGCGTGGTTTCAGCTCAGCCAGCTCCACCTCATCGTACTCGTACTCGGGTGTGAGTAAGACCGTGGTCGGCAGGTCCTGCTTGAGTTCATCACGACGTGCGCGTATGCGCTCTTCGTTGAGTCTCGCACTGAGCTTCGAACGGCGTTTGATAAAATATACGATCATCACGATCAACGTAAGCAACAGCACAATGCAGGAGAACAGGATGCTGGCGTAAAGCGGCGGGCCAAAACCGCCGATCGCAGTACCATTCGACGAAGTCTCTGCAAGCTGCGAGGTGCAACGCGGTCCGCCCCAGTATTGTGACGAACACTGGCAGCGGTTGTTGCTTCCGCAGTAACCTGTGGTGAACTGGTGGGTCACGGACCAAGGAATCGTGCAGTCGTGGTTGCTCGAGCAAGCCGCGCCTCCATTTACGTCTTCGTGGGTGTTGTCATCATCAGTATAATCGCCCAGGTTGTCAATAATGAATTGACGCGTCGGATGTGAGTTTGGGTCGCAGCCGATCGCCATACTCGAAGAATTGGAGACGTCTTGGTACAGGCGGACGTAGTCAATCTTCATGTACATTGGGAACGAGTCGCAAATGGCATTCACATCTTTGTCTGTGCCGTCACCGCGGCAAGGGTAACCAGGGTTTGGTGGAAAAGCACCCCATTGCTGCGAGAGAGCCACATTGAGAATTATGTACATGGGTTCTTCTGGGAAAACCTTGTTCGGGTTCGATCTGGTCGCATCCTCACCAATGTCAAGGATCGCTTCCGCCGGAATCTCAAAGATCGGATGACCTTCTAGCATCCATCGGATGTATCCTTCTTCGCCTGTCACCCACTCAAGCTGGTACTTGAGGAACGACGTGTATGCACCCGTGTGAATTCCCCAATTGGCTGATAAAGCGTCCATCTGGTAGTTAAATGGCTCCATCGTGTTCGTTTTTGGCGTGGAGTCATTTCGGGGCGTTGCGCAACTGGGATCCTGGTTGTCAGGATCACACAAATATCCACCTTGGTATGCATTCATCGCGGGGAAGCAAGTTCCATTCGAGTTGATTCCCCACCGCCCGTTGGACCGGACGCCATCAATGTAATCCAAACTGCCTTGCACATCATGGGACAAGGAGCAAGTCTCCAGCGTACAGGTGTTTGAAGTGAGGCCTGCATCGTAGGAGGCCTTGATCTCTGAATAGGTCTGCGTATCGTTCACACTTGACGTGCAAAAGTTGTTGGCTGCGTACCGAAGGCCCTTGTACCAAGTGGTGTGATTTCTCTTCTCGTACAGCGCGGTCGGAACATTCGGGAAATTGGAGCCAGGCGTCGTACAATACGCCGAGTAAAAGCAGGCCGAATTGTAGTCGGGTTCAAGCGACACATTCACCTTGATACGGCGGAAGTCGGGTGGCATACCCGGACCAATCTGAATCGAGGACGAAATAGCGACGCCACCACCTTCAAGCAGATCGATTTCTGGGGCACCTCGTCCTTGGTACGGATTCAGGCCTGACCCAGGAGTCGCATTGCAAGCGCTGATACGCTGATTCTTGATGGAGTTAAACGCGTCTTCGTTGCATTCACTGTATGAGAAGGGCCACATGCGGTACGTCGAAGCACTGAAAATGGCACGACCCAAGTTGCCCATGAGCCACACCCCAGGCCAGGTCGGGTAGTACTTGTTCGTCTCTGCACGCACGTTGTCGCCCTTGCCCATATCCGGGTTAACGCTTGAATTCGTCACGCCTGGCAACTGAAGACGAACCTCAAGCATGCCGCCCTGAAAGCAGAACTTGTTCCAAGACTGCAGCATGGCCGAACGATAAAACTACAGTACATGCAACATTTCATTTAGTACAAGCGCACAGAACGGGCAGGTGAGAGGACTGGAGAAGGGGACCTACAAATGAGCTGTTCTGGTACGCCGGCGGACGCGTATACATGTTGTAGATGGATAAGTTGTTGACTTCGTCGATAACCTTGATTTGCAGGTAGCAGACACTTTCGGTGCCGTTGCCGTCGCTATTGTCGCACACCACGGAGCTCATGTTGTGCGAGTAGAGCTCCAATGCACCGTTGACGCCGTCGGGTTTTTCCAGCGACGTCCAAATCGGATCTTCGCCAGGCTTGAAACTGCGGTTGGTATTACTGAACTCGTCGCTCATGACGAGTTCCCATGTCTGACCGCGTGAGTTGGTGAATTTCTGTCCATTCGCGGGTGTATCGATGTCGACCCACGGGCGAAGGCCAGACTTGGTATTGAGGATAGGCAGCACTACGCGATTCAGCGAGCCCTCGCTGCTAGATGAAGACGAGGAGGATGACGTTGATGCTGATGTGGTGCTAAAGCTGCTGAGCGCCAGCATTAGCAGCGCAGAAAGAGCTCCGAGCCACATTTTCGGGACGACTGGGCTGGGTCGTAATAGACTTGTGGTCGTGAGTTCGTTTATGAGGCTGTCTGGACAGCCCAGGGCGTGTGCCTGTGAGCATTGCGTACGGTACGACCAGAAGCATGATGCTATGCGCAGTTCAAGAGAATCAAACGTAAACCCTCTCAAGAGACACGGACCACTCTTTTGAAGCACACTCATTGTTACCGGTTATCATTTCCCACAGGTACTTAAAACGGTTGAAAGCGTATTTCAGATTTGCTCATAATCATATCAATTGTAAAAGGGTATGATCTGATAAATAATTAGAACAAGGGCCATGATTGACAAAAATGGGGCGAGATTATAAACATAAAAGCATCTTTGGCAGTGATATTAACTCTCACATTTCGCAATTTAAATCCGTTGGAAAAATAGAGCAGCAAACGTCCATTTCACCCAATTCTCCAACCAGATAAAGCGAGAAACCCCGAATCACTCTGGTTTGGCTGCTGATTGGTGGAATTTTTCTATAATACTCACACTGCGTATTAAAACAGCATTCACTCTGACAGGATATGATGACGGCTGTGTGTTCTTGCTCAGGGTTGCTCTCTGTCTCGATAAAGTTTTCTTCTTTTTATAGGTCGCCTGTACAGTAAAACTCGGTAACTTATTGCAAATCTTTTTATGCATTGTGCAAGGAAATGCGCATCCATGCACCGGCCTCAATTGTGATTGGAGACGCATCTTGGCGGTCTTTGGCAGTGTAGGACCAGGGCGCGTTGTCTGGTCGCTACTGCAAATGGGGCGTCATCAGGCACAGTCATGCAGGTCGGCGGTCTTCATCCATCTGCATTGGGTGCTATTGGGGAGAATCGATCACTCCATCACTTGCTTTCCTTGCAAATGCACTCGTGGACTGACCACTTTTCAGTACAGAATGGCTCCCAACCTCATGTTGATCTGACACTCAAAACTCAGGTCTCCGGTGGGAGAGAGACAGAAAATCTGAACCACGTCACGAGTGCCAAAGTCTGGAGAATGGAGAGCGTTGGACTTGATGATGGGACAAAGTGTGGACAAGATGCGTCGAATGTTTCTATTTCCTACGAACCCAAAATGATCTTTTGGCTGCTTGGTCTCATCTCGCTCTCTCACTCCTCACTAAAATGCTCTAGGCACGTAGGATAGACTGTAGCTCTCTGTCTGGCAATTGCGAAGCGAATCGAAGGGAAGGTATTGGAGGCACAACTGGATCACATGAGAATAAGTCTCATCCCCTTCAGCAGCTGCGTACACTTCGTTGGGATGCTCTCGCTGTCTTCATGGCTTCACTGCGACAACTTCATAACCTGTTCAGCTCAAGATCGTTATGAAGTGGAGTCCGCAACGCCCCAACGAATCGCAAATCGCTTCACGATCGCCACGTGAATCGCTCTTCATTCAAAGTAGGAGCAGAAGGGTTTGTCACACTGGCTACTGCAGAGTACTGCTGCCATCTCTTGTGTGACCAACATGGACCTTGGCAAGCGATTGACGAATTGCCATGGAATCATAAGAAGATCAAAAGTCCCGCTAGTGCCAACAGCGTTCTCGATACTCAAGACGCATCAACAGATCAATCTCTTTTTGATTGCAACCGTGAGAGTCTGTCGTTCTCGTTTCCTGGTTAGCAGTCGCTCTTTAAAGATCCCCACGCATCGTTAATCAAAAGATTGAGGCGAAGTATAAGGCGGCCAATCGCTCGTTTGGTGGCAGTCAGTCTAAATTCGCCCAAAGGATAATGTCTGATATCTTTGGTCAGACTTAAATGATGATAGGCATTTTCATGTGACTGGAGGTAACGACGATGAATACAATGACTGGAAGCGAGTGACCACTCCGAGCAATGGGACGCGATTAATATCTTGCACGAAGCTTGTTTAATATATATATAATAAAATATTTTAATGGATATTTTTAATTTATATAAAAATTTAAATTTAAAAAATAATGAAATTATATAAAAAAAAAGTTCAAAGATGTTATATAGTAGTATTAATACTTTACATGAGGCCGAAGATATGTGGATCGTGGTTGTGCGATAACTTCTTCGGCATTCGTGTCGGATACGGACGCTCAAAGCAAAGACAAAGCGTTTTGCTGTGCTAGACTTCCTTCTCATCAAAGCAAAACTTATTCCAACATATATAATGTAGAACTGATCAAAGTACTGGAAAGCTTAGACTTTCATAATTGTCACTATCTTTGGGGCTGATGCGTGTTGTCTTCAACATAATCGCTTGCATGTTCTGGATCCTCTGTTGTCATTCTTCCACCAGCCTTCACAATATCAACCATTCCGCTTGAGCTGCTGAATCAAAGTATCAACTCTTTGAAGCGGTAATAAAATATTCGGGTTTTAAACGACATACTCCTCGATTTGCTCGCCCTCGAAAATGCAGCTTCATGACTTCATCCGAAATGTTAAGAATTGGAATGGCTTTTCATGAATCTTTCGTTGATGTGGTGGCTGTGAACCGCAATTTGCTTTGTGATCACCACTCGCCACTCGCCAGAGAATTCTTCTCTCTTGACACCCGCAAAAATCTGTAATTGAAGCGATATTTTGTTAGCGAACGAATCTCTTCTATAATACTGTAGCAATGCAACTTGCCTTGACTGGACAATTAAACCCGATACGCTTGCGTTTGCCGCTTCTGTCGTCATAAAAGCAGTCCCATCTTTTCACATAAGCCTCAAAGTGGTCAGGAACCAGGTCTTCACGCTTTCCAAGCTTAGAAAGACTGATTTTTGCATTGCGTGATCTCACGTTACGTGTAGAGCGCACACAGTACACCTGCAGCAAATGCATGTCGTTAATAGCTATTTATGATACCAAGAGAGCCAAGATTGAGCTTACCTGATAGGTAGATCGACTGTACGCAGTCAAGTAGTCATGAAGTTCTTCCCAATCTTGGAACGATCGCTGCTGGATCGGAAGCACAGGCACTTGATGGTCAAGCTCCATAATTTTATCGGCTTCATCATTCGATGTGCAACGGTCCAGATATCTTCCATCGACGTTGGTATTCACATGCTTGCCCTTTGCTTTGCCACTGCCTCTCGTGCTCTGACTACGCGTAGAGATCGTTCGTTTCCGTGGCTGTCTGTTGGATTCTCCAAGTGATTCTTCATCGCTGGAAATAATGAGTAATTCCATGTCTTTATCCTCAGTGGTCAATGGAATGAACTCTCACTTTTCGTCTTCAGCTGCATCTTCAGACTCACGCGTTGTCTTGGCTTCGCCGTTGTGTTTGGACTCATTCTCACAAGTCTCGGCTGTCCAACCTTTCAACTTGAGCCGACGAATAAGAGACGAAATGCCTTTGACGCGTGGCTCAAAGTCACAGTGGTGGCGGATCTCCTCCACGATATTCTTAAGAGAAACGCCAGCGAAGTGAAGGTTCATGATGCGAGCTTTGTGCGAAGTGTAAACGCCGCGTGGTTTCACAAGCACGTTGGCTACTGGATGGTTATGAAGCAGGACTTGATTCCAAACAATCACTTTCCAATTGCCAGACAATTCGTATCATTTGAGAGTCGCACGTATCTGAGCAGCAAATGAAGCAACGGGTTTAAAAGAAAGGCTTATAAAGTAGGAATATCTGAACTCACCGTCGCTGGCAATGGTTTCCATGGGCATTTCTGCGGTTTGCTGCGCATTTCCAAGTCTTCTCGTAGAATTGAAAGCGTGGCGGTATTGGATTTTCCTGATTGAGATTTTTGGTTTCGGTGTTGCGTTGCTGTGCACTAATTGACTCATCCACAGAGAAAATCTGCACCATTCAACATCAGTCTGCTTGAAAGAGCGCCAATTGAATATCCAAACCCACTCTCCTGATGAGAAAAGCGGCTGTAGTTCTGTAGATACACCTCCAGCTCTGGCCACGTTGCGAACGTTTTCTTTTGCATTGGATAAACTTGCTGGTTCTCATCTTGGTCTAATACCTCTGCAGCTTTAGCATTCGCCTCAGAGTGGTCCAGCTCACTGTCTTCAGAATCTGCGGCATCCGCGTCGCTGTCACCACATGAAGAGTCGGCATTCGGTCCAAGAGCCTCTCCTGTTGGTATTATCGTGTGGTTGTGATAGGCAAACTGGCCAGCGATCACAACGCGCCAGCGACCTTGCCAGTCCCACGTCACATGTGCTTGGATCTGCACACACAACAGCATTATGCCAAATCTGGCTCCAACACAAGCAGAGTCAAGGTGCAAACCTGTGCGGTGCAGCGTGTATTGGCCCAAGGCTGTCTCGGCTGTCTTTCTGACTTGTTTGTTATGGGTTGTTCGCTGCCGTGAATGCAGCCAAAGACCAGCGAGAACAGAGCCAAATCCTCTGGCAATGGTGGCTCCTCAGGGTACAATTGAATGGACTCGGCATTGTGTGTGGCCACGTCCACTTGCGAGTGCTCAACGTAGAGCTGCAGCATAGAAAGGCTCAGCATGTCCAGCACACCAGCGAATGATGCGCTACCTATGGTAGACGCACCTGGTTGGTCCGCTGCGCATACGAGCGCACGTAAGAGCGCAACGACTCCCAGTCCACAAACTCGCAAGCGTCAATGGGCTGCACTGCAAGCAGCCGACCCAAGGGAAGGCGTGTCACCTCTCCTGGATCCAACGCTGCGATGCTTGGTATCTTCACTGATTCGTACGTGAACTCGTCTACATTCGCGCAACAATCCCGCAATTGTTCTTGACAATGGCCGGACCAATCACTGATAATCGCAGGGGACTGCAGTGTCAGCAGTTCTTCTATGACGCCAGCAACACATTGTAATTGTGAAGACCGAAGCTCAATGAGGCCCACAAGTCAGAGTACGACGTCTCCTCAGGTAATGCCTTCTGCATTCTCTCTCTGGTTGGTACATCTCAAATGCCAGCAAAGACATCAAGCACGTCGCTCTGCTATTCATCAGAACGAAGAAGCCACTGCCATTGAGTTCCAGCCGTCTCGGGCTCCGTCACTCGGCTGCGAGCTGGAAGCGCACCACGAAGACAAGCCAATCGAGTTCAGAAATTGATCAGCATACAGGCGTCCGAGCAGAGCATCAATTTGCTTTCGTTGACCACGAACTGCCAATGGTGTTGCGTGAAGAGCGACTGAAGTGCCTCGTGCACAAAGTGTTCCCAGGCTACGTAGATGACGTGTCCGTGGTGCTTGATGTGGCTGAATTTAATGGCTAAGAGAATGCAGAGCGGTTGCAGCAGCAGACGATCAAGAGAGAGCGAATCCTGTTCGAGATGCGTGAGCGCTCTCTGACTGGACGCTGCCAGTGGTGCACCCTCAGTCGCAAGTCCAAGCACCAGCCAAGCACGAGACCTCAGCACTGCTAGTCTTCCACAGCTCCAGCAACAACCACTTCCAACCATTGACACCACTGCCAACGAGCGTTCGCGATGATGGAATCGTGGATTGTTTTTTGTGGATCGTTATCTCTCAATGCGGCAAGTCACAGACTGTTTGTGTACAAGGCGCTGGATCAGATCGCTGGTATTATGCAGGCGCTGAAGCACTTCAAGGAAATCAAGAGGACATTGAGAACCAGGAACGAGTCAGTGAGAACAGTAAAACGCTTGAGGCAATGCGACTTCAAACAGAGATGAAGAGAGATAGCTCACATGCAGTGAGTCGTCCTTGGGTATTGTTTTTCCAATACGATGACCCACTCATCGCTCCCGACACGACTCAAGCATGTAACTTTGATATTGGCCTCGACCTTCGCCTTCGCCCGATCTGTGGACAGGTGGGCTCTTATCGTGACTTGTTCTGCCGCTTGTGCTACAACTACGACTGAGTTCTCCATTGCTCCGATTACAGCCAAGGAAAAGCCGCCAAACTCGAATTGGGATCAAAGCTACGACCAACCCAGTGATAGATGAAGTGACTGAGATCTCGGCTTCGGAGTAGTGAAAAGGAATATCGCAATCAGCCTCCAGCGTCAACTGAAGAGAACGTAACGTCAGAATTTCAAACGACCGAAGTCGCTGTGCATCTACGCGAATTCATGGGCAAGACCAAGATCGAAGAGAAAGCTCTATCGCTACTGGAGAAAGAACCATCAAATACTTGGAGCCGTCCTTCTTAGAAGCAGCAACCGATCTCATCCTGCATTTCAGGACGAGCGAATGCTGATGCTTCAAAAGCTGATCGCTGTCTACGGGGAAAAAATGCGTGCTCGGTCACTGCAACATTAGCGATTCCAAAGTACAGATTCACAGAGATCGCGTGCGTTACCAAGAGCAATGAGCAATCACTGAACAACGGCTCGAACCTCTCTCTATCTCACGATTGTGTTGATGAAGAAGTCCAAGGAAAGAAGAAGCAAGGCCTTCAACGAAATGTGCGACTTCAATGAAACCTACTACAAGGTTTGCTAGCATGAGGGCGACTGTGTCGACTGAAGCTGTCAAGAACGCAAATACTATTGCGAGCGAGCTTGTCTGCTCTTCTGAGTGTTTAATTAGGTTCTCTGGCTGTGATCACCCAGCTGCCGAATAAGCGTTTGTCCGGTGGGCATGAGTGCGACTCATACCTTTGCATCCCGTGCGTCGTTTGCGATTTCGTCCTGCTTGAGTTGCTGCATATATCCTTGGCGTGGCTGCCACAATGTGAATCTGCTGCGAGACGAGCACAAGAAGATCACGCTGGCGTTCCCATTCACTCGTGGCTACCGCGCGTTTGCTCGAGGGCCCATTAGCCAAGGTGAGTTCATCTGCGCGCTCTGATCTCTGGCGAGGAAGCGGAGCGTCATGGTGCCATCTGCGACATGCTCGGCTTCAGTTTTTGTTCAACCTCAACGGCAGCACGGCATTGACGCCGCACGCGTGGGCGACAAGACAAAGTTTGTCAACTGTGGACCACGTGCCAATGCCAAGTAGGGCGAGCGCTCGGCGGTCTTCGTTGACAACGCAAAGATTCCCTCGGGGCCACAGCCGACCATGTCCAAGGTGATGGCGTCGCTCACGATGGTGAAGACGCTGCACTTATGAATTCGCTCTCTCTTCGCCGAAGTCACTCAACGGGCGCACTGAAAGCACGGCCATAAGAATAGAATCGATTAACAAGTAATCGATTGCCAGTCACAAGCTCGTGCATGTCAACAGTTTGTATCTCAAGCAGAGATCTTGGTGCTTGACGACTGGTCTCTCCGAAGCCTAACTGTGTACCTTTGTACGGCACTAGCTATTCAAAACTTACATACACGTCCATGCTCCTGCGGTCGCTCTCACTCTATGGCGTCTCTGGGTCCGTAACCTCTGCTGTTTCTCGTCCATTCGTCCCATCATCTTTCTTTGGAACCTGCTCTGGCGGTTGTTGCTGCAATTCTTTCTTTTCATTGATCACGGACTCAGTCGCTGGTGTTGCAGACAGCTTTGCCAGCACGCTGTTCAGCACATCGTGCAGCGCTGAATGAGCCATGTGTACTGACTCCACCGTCTTCTCTAGCGCCTGGAAAAGCTTCTGGGTCTCCTGCGTGTGCCACTGCTGGTTTGAAACCCACACGAGTCCTGTTTGCGTCACACGCACACAACATGGCATCGTGCGATGCACGTATTGGCGAAAGTACGAGATCACACGGCGACCGCGTCCACGAGGCTCCTGGTGAATGATGTCGTACTCATCGTGGTGGTTCAAATGTGTGAATGGAATAGGACGCAAAGCTTCGCCGCAAAAGCTGAATCGATTGACCAGCGCTTCTTCCACGATCTTCTGCTCCACTGGGTCTCGCAGCGGCAGGAAGATCGGAGACACGAGTGGATGCAGATCCAGGTTGCTGGAAATGCCGTTCTCACGCACTTGGATGAACTCGAGACCCAACTGCTTGGCGCGTCGGACGATGCCTGTGATGAAGTCTTCGACCAGAGAACTGCGGCAAACAAGCCACTGGAACTCGACGTGGAAGCATTGAGCGCCACGCAGTTCCGTATCCAGCTTCACGATGACCCAGTTCTGGCTTGTGGGGGAATCGCTCGCATGCAACGGAATCTTCACGTTCTCCTGTCGAACTCGACTGAACGCTTCCATGCCATGCGTAGGCATGTTTTCCTGCCAGTTGCTTGGTATGGTCACGTGCGGGAAGTCACCAGAGTCGCCGGCCTTGGAGCGCAGAAACTCGAGGAATTTTCGGCACCGATCAGTATACAACTGGAGATTATCTGTCCCATCAACACACAACAATCTGAATTAGAAACAATGCGCAAACACACTTGGCACTGCCACTTACCGCTGTCCTTCGCGCTGCCATCCAGAGCCGGAGGTACAACGCAGTGCATGTTGCGCTTCGGTCGAATGCCTTCGCTCATTTCATCGTAATAGCCGCAGATCAGCTGGTCCAGGTAGTTCCACTGGTACTCAATCTTCGGATACTTGCGGAACTCTTGAGACGCAGAGCGGAAAGTATCGGTGACGGGTGACCAAAGCGCGTATCGGTACTCCATAATGTCGGTATCGGATTGCGCTGTAGCGCGTTGAAGATACCGCTTCACATCGATGGTTTGCGTTTCTTCGTTGTACATGATCTCATGGATGCGGTGGCCCATACTCAGATGGAACACCGTGCCGCTTTTTTCGATGTCGTTCGTCTGATCTTCACTGATCACGAGCTGAAAGTCTTGCGAAAACCGCTGCGCGACCATCTCCATAACCAGCTCGCGATAGTCCCGGAACGCAACGCCGCTTTGCTCATCACGTTCAGGCAGCGTGACACTGTAGAATGACTCGGTGTAGTGCGCCTGCAGCTCCTTCGGGGTCGGAAGGTAATCGATGGACAGCGGAAGCAGCGCAGGAAAGCAAAGACTCTTCCATTTCAGCTTGTTCTGCACCAACTGATGCGTTTTTTCATCCGGGCGAACCTGGGTCCATCGACGTTGATTGCTCGTGAGCTGCTTGAAGATGTTCGACTGCGAATGGAACAAATCTTCCTTGCCCACCACGTCGGCAGGCAGCAACGCCGGGCTATTGGTGTACGGAGCGTGACTGAAATCGCTGCCGTCCAGTTGATACGCCGTGGGCAGAGATCCTCCCAACGTCCGTGCTTTGCTACTCAGGTCAAATTCATGAACCGAGCCGTTGTCGTCGTCCGACGATACGAACTTGGTATCAGGCTCAATGGCGCTAGTATCAACCGGTGGCGTGTTCGCCTCGAAATGCCGCCAGCGATCACGTTTATTTTTCCCTCGGCTGCCAGTGTTGTTGCCATTCCCATTACCGTTGCCATCACCAAACGAGTTGGACTGGAACGCCACGATAGTAGCTGTCACGGCTCGCTTCTTTGATCCCGAGCCCGGGTATTCCGGCTTTAATGGTGGCGTCAAGCATGTTCGGCCGCTGATATCTCCGTCGGAAGACTTGGGAAGCAGTTTTCGCACGCCATTAAAGCCAAACACGTCGTCGTCGTAGCTGTCAAAGAACTCGCCCACTGAAGTGCCAGGACGCGGTTTGCCCATGATGACTCCATTGCCCATTCCAATTGCGTCGTCAGCTGACGCGATAGAGGCCGCCCGTGCGCGGACGAGATCCGAATCCAGACTTTCGTACAGAAGGTCTTCATACGTAGCGCTTTCCTCTCTTAAGTAGTTGGCCATGCTGCTCGAATTACTGTACAGAGTCGAGTCTTCCATGGGCTGGAACTGATTCAGCAAGCGCTCGAGAGGTTTCGGCAGTGAGTTGGCCGATGCATCTTGTCTTCGAAACATGCGGCACATAGGCAACGACTCGAAATCTTTGCTCTCCGCGACGATTGGATGGCACACGGGACAGGAAGTCGTGATGTCTTCATCCAGCGGACAGTTGTGGGTCATCATCATCTGCTCCTGCACGAAGCATAATGGAGTCCATAGCGGCACAACGTAGCTCTTGCGGTCTTCCAGGCGCTGTGTACAATGCTTGCACAACTGATGCGATCGAATGGACGACACGACCTGGTCTCCTGCGACGGACTGCGAGTCGAAAATGCCATCCGTGGAGGCCGTGCGAGCGCGTCGCTGGAACCCTGGAGGCTTTGTCAGCAGCTGCGGTGTGCACACACACACTCCATCTGCAGCTGCAGCACCATCGACAGTGCGACTCGGCAGCTTCATCTCTGAGATGTCCGATCTCTTGAACAGAAACAGAGGACACTTGTGTAGAGGCGGCGTGGAGAGCGAGATGAGATCGATACCGATACCGTGATCCATCATACGCTGCTCTGTGATCTCCGACAACCGCTTATTGACGGAGAAAATGCCGTTGCCTGCGGTCATGATCACGACGCTTTGGCCACTGCGTGCAAGATGGCGATCAATGTGATGCTTTTCAAAGATGTTGAGCATCAGGTTGATGGCTTCCAAGAGGTTTCCATCGCGCGCATTAGACGGCACGCCCTTCCGCTGAGCTGCAGCTCCGGACGATGACGTCGGCAGACCGTCTGATCCTGTCATGGAGGTCCGAGGTGACGTGCCGAACATGACGGCCGACGACTGCCACCCGCACAAATGTGGGAACTCGTTCATCTCCTTCTTCAGCTTGACCAGCCAAGGCTGCACATCGATCACGGGGCTATCAAAGGCCACAGTCTTGTAGAAATCCTGGTAGTGTCGGCCTTCTTCATCGACGCCAACGGGGAAATAGTCTTCACGACCGTAGGGGAACGTGGATTCCAGCTCGTTCGTCGCACTGCTACCGCGTTTGCTCTGCTTCTGCGGGACTCGCTGTTTGCCCCCATTAGCCGATGTCGTACTGGACGCCCGCACACTGCGCGCTGAGCGCGAGAGCAACACGTCGTAGTCCATTTGCGGGTAGTAATTCCGTGCGAAGAAGATGATGGTCAGACTGTGCGAGACCTTGTGCTTGATCCACTTGTTCAGCACGCTCTGCACGACGCTCAGCAGGATCTCCATGTACAGACGACCCGAGTTGGCCATGTCCCACATCTCGGGACTCACCTGCACGAGCCACACGACGCGCGATGTGCGCGAGCGGAAGGCGAACTTGGTCTTGGTGGAGATCACGCCGCTGTGCACTGAGTCACCGCCGGAGCGGATGTCCATGACCTGCCAGCGCGTGCCCTGGACACGGATGTGCTTGCCCACGTGCAACGCTGTGCCCACAAGCGAGCCCTGCAGGTACCACAGATCGCGGCGCGAGAGGAACTGGTCTTTGAGAGAGACTTCGACAAAGTCCACCTCGACCTGCGACTTGGCCAGGAAGCGCACCATCACGTCCTTAAACGGCGCCAGCTGGAACACGGCGGCCGTGTCCTTGAGCACGCTCACCTGCACGCGGCCGCGCACAGGCGTGGCACTGGACTGCGGGATCTCCAGCAGCAGATGCTGCCTCGGCGGCGCGTTCAGCGCCACCTCGGGACGCAGGTCGTCTGAGTCGCGCTGCTGTTCCTCCAGGTCGTCTGTGGCGTGGAAGATCTCGACAACGTAGTCGCTCCAGACCATCTCCTTGAGCTCTGGGAAGCAGTCCGGGTTCAGCACCAGCTCCTCTCCGTTCTGGAACTCGTGGCCGTGCAGATGCAGCTTGAACTGACCGGCCGGGTGCAGTGTGGTCGCAGTCGGACGCTTGCGCGCGTTAGGCGCCACGGAGGCCGCCACTGTGGGCACGCTAGAACCTGCGGGGATGGAAGGCCCTCCGCTCACGGCATCTGCGTCTGTCGTGGCTGTGGCTATGGCACTGGCCTTGGCTTTCGCTGCCGCGCGACGGCGGTCCAGTCGGCGTCGCATTCTGCGGAAATGGGAAGTGCACTGTGTTTGGTTATCAGTTAGAGCTACTGACAGAGTCTATTCCACTTGGTAAATGCATGTGAACTGGACTAGCATCTTTTTGTCCGTTGACCTTCACGCCACAGATCGTGGCATTAGCCATCTGGCCTTTTGCATGAAGCTGCCTATGACGACTCGTTTGTATTGATATGGCTGGTCATTGGAATCTACATCACGGCTGCAGCATTGCGGCTCTTTAACAAAAGCTCAAAGCGAACTGCTGGCACTAATTCCGCTTGTTTCGGGGCTTGGCCGTCGCAACAATCGCTGAGACCATCCTGATTACAATTGCACAGGTCAGCTTGGTCTTCCTGAGATCCTGTAGATAAAACCTCTTAACATACCAGAACATGCCGTAGACGATCTGGAAACCGTAGAACACGGTCTTGGCAATAGCCTCCGTGCGTGCTGCTTGCAGGTTTTTGAAGCGGAGGATCTCAGTCGGGTCCAGAAGATGTTCATTGCGAATGACTCTGGCGCAGGAAGAAGCAGCGTGAGGTCACGAACGGCAGTTGACAGAGCGCAATTGAGCATCAAAACGCACCGTCGACCGTGCCAGATCGCGATAGGCAGGTTGAGCAGGAACACCCACGGCGCCCATGCCACAAGGCACAGCAGCATCAGCACGCCATGCAGGATCATCTCGGGGACTACAAAAGCGCACAACATCAGTAGCTACTCGCATATGACGATGTAGACAGACTCCTTTGTATCACCACTACCACAGAGCACTTACAAACGAGCTTGTTGAGGCGCTTGGACACATCTGCTGGGTTCAGATGGTCCAGCTCTAGCTCGTCCAGCGTGATGAGCTACAACCAGACCAAACAACAACAGCAATTGCAGCAGCAGCGTCACTAAAACAGCAAAACCATCCTGACGGCGACAGCGCCCCCTCCGTCTGTTGCGGCAGTATAGAGTGATACGCACCCAATAGCCGTTGACGAACGTCAGCGCCACGATATCGATGAACGCCAGCACCGCAAGAATCACGTCCATTGTTTTGATTTGGATGCGTCTAATGAGCCTCCCCCTCCTGCTGGATCCACCTTCGTACCACCTGCAATCCAACAAACGTTTCTTTCCCAATCAAATACAACGTTGGTTTCACATCGGTTGCCGTTTGTTTGCCAGCAGTGTGCGGGAACATCAAAGAGACGCCAAACATGGCAACCATCTCACGCCATTGTACGAACCATTCTGCATTTATGCGCATTATACTGCGTCTCTAGCAGCAGATTCTGCTGTAGCCATACGCTCTATACTGTGTGCTGTCCAACAGTGTCTCATATGTGGCGTGGAATTATCTACTTGTAGCGCATTTCCTGGCGCACTCGAGCCACGTCAACTGCCTGCGCTTCGGTCGGAAATCTGTACGTGGAGATTGCTAAACGCTGTTGAAATACGAATAGAAGCCTTATTAGTGGTTATGACAGGGCCAAGTCGCTGCGACAGGTGGCGATGATCAGCTCGTGAACCTCTGGCGCATGCGTGAGAAGGAGACCAAGAACATCATGGTTCGTAGCTCTCTGTCTTGAAAGCGGTAGTATTGCAACAAAGATGAGCAGCTGACTGCTGGGAACAGAGTCTTTCTGGGCACCAAAGTCCCGTCGAGAGTCTGGTGTTCGATCCATCGGAGCGCAAGGTGATCGCAGGCTCCAAGGCCGGCTCCATCAAGGCCTTCGATCTTGAGGCGGGCAAAGTGAGTCGGACACTCAAAGGCCACATGTCCACGTGTATGACCTTGGACTACCATCTCTACGGTGACTACGTTGCCTCGGGCTCTCTGGACACGATCGTGAAAGTGTGGGATCTTCGGACCAAGAGCTGCATGCAAACGTTCAAGGGCCACCAAACCGAAGTCACCAATGTGTGCTTCACACCTGACGGACGATGGCTGACGTCAGGCGGTCTAGACGGCACGATCCGGATTTGGGACCTGACCGCTGGAAAGCTTTTGCGAGAGTTTTCTGATCACGGAGGTGCTATCACATGTAAGCATTCAGTCTTGCTGCTGCTGCTGTCTCAGGCTTACTATACTCGCTGACTAATGGTTTGTTCCTGTATCTAGCGCTGGAATTCAATCCTGAGGAATTTATTCTAGTGTCAGCGTCGACCGACAAAACCCTTCGCTTCTGGGACGTGCAAGAATTTGCGCTTATCGGTGTCACTCCGACAGATAACGCCACGGTATATTGCTCAATCTTCCATTATTGTACTCCAAGAGCCTTTTCGTGATGTTTGTGCTTATTTCGTAGACTACGACGATGTGTCACACCGTAACGGAGCCCTACAGTGGGAAATACCTTTTTTGTTGCTCACCAGAAGCTGTACGCGTGTGGTCTTACGAAACAGCCATTGAGGTGCGTCTAGTGTTGGTGTCTAATGTTCGTGCATCAGCTGACTTATGATAAGATTATTTAGTGCCATGATAGCGTTCCGTGTTTTCGCTCGAAGGATGTTGGAGCTGTCGAAGTTCATGCAGACACTGTCATGCTGGAGGACATGAAACTCATGGGTGGCTCTATCCAAGATGCTTTTGTATCAATCTGGGTATTGGATGTAGCCCAAATGCGTCCATTCAATAACGCATCACGAAGCAGACCAGAGCCAACTCGAACGGGAACTCCGTTTCCCCCCGTCACTCAGCAACCGAAGCAAACTGTTCCTCCACCGCCTGCAACATCCAGTAACGGATCAGCTCAATCGCTTTTGCGACAAAGCCCGAGCACCGTGAACTCTTTCACCACGGAACTTCCGGACCGTGCCGTAAGTTCATCGCGTCCAGCCACTCCTTCAGTACCGATAGTTCCAGGACATATTGTACGTGGTGTTTCAGACCCTCGTGTATCAGGTATAATTCATACATAATCCTTTTTTCGTCGTTTAGAGGGGTGTACTAACACATGGATTTTCTAGCTCATGTACAAAAAAGCACAGAATTTACACCCAGAGTAATTGACATGCTAAAGACTCCTGAAGTTGCGAACAGTGTAGTTCCTAGTGCTGACTCGGCCATGACACGTGCGTCAACTCCAGCTAATCAACCAAAGGTTTGTATTTTAAAGTGTCGATATCCCTATGACATTGTATCTGACCGCACCCTTTTAATCGTAGGAAGAAGTTGCCACGGCGGATTACATCATGGAGCTGCGCTGTGGCATGGATACATGCGTGAAAACCTTTAAGGCTCGACAAAAGTGCATGCAACAATTGCTTGTCTACTGGGAAAAAGGAAATTTGAACGACGGCTTCAGATACTTGACCCAGCTTCCAAATGGGAAGCGAGAGGCTCTTGTCGTAGATTTGCTACGAATCACGGATTTCCATGCACTCGGTGTGGATTTGGAAGCCTGTGTCTTGCTGCTTCCGTTGGTCGTCGAGCTTTTGACCAGCAAGTTTGATATGTACGTTCTCAGCTGCACGACCAGTGTGAAATTTGGAGCCGACTATTTAATTTAATGCCATTAGGTATATCTCTGTTGGGATCGAGTCAGGACAGAAGCTGTTCGAAGCATTCTCTCCAATCGTCAAAGACTCGCGTGACGCTCGACCCATGCGTGCACGGGAAGTGAACCTTGCAGGCGAAGATCGGTAAGCTGATCTCTGTTAATTTTCCTCGTGATATCGCTGAGACTAATACCATTTTCCCAGCATGCAGCGCTGTGGCATGTGCGACTCATACTTCCAGGAGATGCATCACAACATACGTCAACTAGCAGATCAGAACCGCCCTGCATCTCTGCAGAGCAAGATCCGCAATTTCGCTCGAGCTTTGTCGGATTTTTACAGGTAGATAGCCTCAATCTGACTATGGAAAGAAGATGCGCAGTGTCGATCTTTATATAACGTTTTCAAGAGCATGGGGGAATTAATTCCATATCCGGATAGGATTGATTTCATTAAAGTATTCAGCTCAAGCGAATGAAATCGTCAGGAGCATGCGCTTTTTCTGGTGTTGAAGCTTATAGTTTCGACGTCGCGCGCACCATCGTGGCCTGGATAATGCCGTGAGGCTCGTCCACGGGGCAGAACACTTCGCCGTGCGGGTGAATGTTCTTCAGGCCAAAGCGCGTGAGGTCAACTGGCAGGTTGTGCACGTTGGGCATAGTGATGGTGATGTCCATGACAGCGGGGCACTGGTTCAACACGGCTTCACCCATCTCGTACAGTGTCTTCTGAACGGCGGGGGCTTCCACACCGGTATCGGCCGGACCGGCGAATGTGTCGATCAGGATGCGCTTGATCTCTTCGGCCTGGGTCTTGAAGCAGACCTTAGGCGCTTCCGACGAGTAGTTCCACGAAGCCTTGACAACTGTGGCCACAAGACGGTCCGGCACTTCGGGCAGCGTCGTGTAGTCGTCCTTGAAGAAGTTCATAAAGCTGCTCTTTGTGGTCTTGAGCACGCGCAGCTTGTCGATACCGGACTGGATGGCCACGACCGGCTCCGCACCGTGCTTGGGCTTGCGGGCAACGACGCTATGTACAACACACAACACGTTAGATGTCATGACATAGCTTCTTACGCACACATAGCATGGCAAGACGTACTAGGTGAACGGCGTGGAGTCACCAGCGCCAACGAAGGCGTGGTGGTGCGGACGAACGTTTCCCTATAGATCCCACGCAGTACAGTCAGCCTCAACACAGGCTCAGAACGTGTGTGCCAATCGAGAGTGCTTACCTTGGAGTCCTTGCTCTCAATGCGCGTCCAATTGGTCTCGAAAAGTCGCACTTTGGCCACGTCGATCTTGCTCGGATGGGTCTGCACGAAGTGCTTGGCGAGGATGATGGCGAAGTCCTCGAGCGTGGCAAACTCGTGCTTCTTGGCCAGCACATACACCGTGTTCTTGACCGTGTCAGTCGGCAGCACAGACGAGTTGTCGCCTTCGTAGTAGGCCGCCGAAGCCGGCGCGCCCTCGAGCAGGATCTGCGCTTCAAGCTGCACGATCGTGTGCTGGTCAGCATTGCGCGTGACCTTGACGAGACGCACACGGCCCTTGCCGTGCTCGTGCGACTGGAGCTTGACGACCATAATAGAGTGAAGATAGAAGGACGAGAGGTGAGCGGAAGGAGGCGAATCCGCGAATGAAGCTAAGATCCGCCTGTAGCTCTTTACGGAAATTCGCATTCACGCGCATTCAGCCATTCATGCCAGTCGAGTTCACTCGAACTCAGTACTCTAAGTTGCCATTTCCACCTTAATTCAATACGTGAAATCGGTATATGCCGGTGTACTGATTCTTTCCAGCAACCGTTTCTAATACATTCGCTATTGCGTTCGGTGGTTCAGAGGCCACATCAGGTACTGAAATAACGTTAATCCTGTGGAAACTTCGTGTCTATGCAGGAAGCGTCGATCACCAGATTTGACAGGGTGGTGTAATTACTCGTTCCTTTGCCACATTGGCTGTCTTTTTACGGCGGGACAATTCGCTTTTTACGCATTGAGGCGCGTTTCCACACGCGTGAACCACCACCGCGGGTCCGCATTGGTCTCAAATTGATACGCATGTGGGCGCGACGTGTTGTGGCGGCTTCGGCCTCCGTGCGGCCGCCGGTCTCCACGCTGCGTCGCTCTGGCTCTTCAGCCTTGCGACTATCCACAGTCGTTCGCTCAGCCTCGTCGCGCGCAGCGGCCGTGGAAGATGCAGACGGCAATGGCAAGCCGCGCACCAGCAGCTCCCGTGGATTCAATCTGCTGCAAACTGCAGCTCAGGACGAGAGCGGCAGTAACAACAATCAAGAAGGAGATATTGTGGCGGATGCAGAAGGAGAGCCGTGGCGCCATCGGCCGCAGAACTACTCGGTCGTGCACCCCAAGAACCGCAAATGGTGGAAGAAAATGGACCGCGTGTCCTTCCGCAAGGTGCTGGAGGAGTGCGTGGCCACTGGCAAGGTGTCCTCCGTGTTGCGCAAGGTGTGTATTGCATTGCAATCTATTGATGGAGTGGCTAACGTTGGGCTCTGAGTGCAGTACATGGACGAATTCCCCATCATGAACACGACGTGGGAGGCCCAAGAGCTGGTGCTGATCACGGGCGCGCTGATCAAGATGAACCGCAGCGAGTTGGCGCTGGACTTGCTTAAGAACCAGATCAACGAGCCGGACCGGAACAAGCTTAACCGCGTGGCTGCCGAAAGCGCTCGGTTGGGCAATGCTTCTGTGGCGCTGGGCGTGCTCAACATCGTCAAGCATCTGGACATGAAGCCGGACGTGATCACGTACACAAGCGCGATCCACGCCTGCGCTCGTGGTGCTCGCAATGACGTGCCCATGGCGCTGCAGCTACTGAACCAAATGATCGAGGACGGCGTGGAGCCCAATCACCGCTCGTACGGCGCCGTCGTGTTGGCCTACGCGCGCATGAACCGGTGGGAGGACATCGAGGAACTCATGGAGTCCATCACGTACACGGATGAAGCCCACAAGAGCGACATCTTTGCGTCTGCGATCATCACGTGCACGCGCAATCGACAGTACCAGTACGCGACCCGCATCTTCCTCATGCTTCTGGACCAAGGCGTTTACCCAGGCGACAAGCTGTGCAACGCGGCTTTGAGCGCGTGTGCACGCACACAGGATCTGTACCATCTGAACGTGATCTTTAAGCTCATTGAGAAGCACGCGACGCCCACGATGTACACGTACAACTCGATGATCTCGGCTTATGGGAACGCGCTGGAAGTGGAGAAAGCGCTTCAAGTGTTCGAACAGATACGATCACGAGACATAGCGCCCACAGCCATCACATTCAATGCGCTGCTGCTGGCCGCCGTGCGCTCGCGTCGCGTGGAGCTGATGCCTTACATCCTGGACAACATGAAGGACGAAGGCCTCAAGTGGGACGTCTACACACTTAACACGCTGTTGGAAGCTTGTGTGCTGACTGGAGACTCGGAGAAGGCGGAGGAGTACTGGGCCGAGGCAGTGGACCCCAAGGGACACAATGTTCGACTGGACCGCACGCACTTCGAGACGCTCATGAACGTATACTTTGTCGGCAAACACTTCGACAAAGTCGTGGATCTGTGGAAGAAGAACTACACGTGTCGTCGCCGTGCCAAGAGCTCTAAGACTTTTAACTTTCTCATCCGCGCATGCAAAGAGAACGGGGGTGACTGCGTGACGGCCGAAGAGCTGATGGAGGAGTTCGCAAAGCGAGGGCAAGTGGCGTCGTCCGTGACGCATAACCACATGCTGTGCACGTATCTGGCGGCTGGCAAGTACACGGAGGCGCGTGCGCATCTGCGCCACATGATGGAGAGCGAGGGCCTCGTGTCCACTTTCTCGTTCACAAGTCTGTTGAAGTATCTGACCAAGGCCGGAGGCCACGATGAGCAGATCCTGGACCTGTTCGATCTGTATCTGGATGCGCGAGCTAACCGACCCAAGTGGAGCAACCCGCTGCTGCATTTCCCGGCCGATGCGCTGTACGTGCTGGCAATTCGAGCTGCGCTGGCACTGAACGAGCATGACCAGATCCTGAGCATCTACAACGAGTGTCCCGAGTACATCTCCATCGCCGTCAAGCAGGAAATGCTGCGGGTCGCGATCGAATCGTGCGACAAGCAGGGCGACTGGAAGAGCGCAGTGTCGTTGTATGACGAGATCACGTCGCAACTGGAAGAGACGACCAATGTGGAGCTTTATAACCAGGTGGTGAAGATCGTAGCCCGAGCTGGTGCTTTCGAGAACGCCCTGGACGTGAACGGAGGTGAGTGGTACCGTCAGAACCGCCACGACAAGGGCTGGTAGAGTGAGAGGATGAACACAGCCGTCCAACATCCGGGACAGATGCTGGCTTCAATCAAAAGAACCCGAGAGCTAAGCTTCAATAGACACAGGATTTCAAACCATTCCCAAATGTACGCGACGGGAACGAACGCAGTTGGCCCAACTGTAGAAACAACTGAGCGCTCGCTCAGGACACAATTGACCATGCATCGAACGCAAAAGCTGTGCGCCTGCCACGAAGTCGGTTGCTTGCGGCGAAGCCAGTTGACGTGCGCGAATTTGTCGATTGGGACTCGCTAAGTCCATACGTAAGCTCGTACGCCCATCGACCAACCAGGTGCACTTTACGATGCAGTGTCTCTTCATCGCTTGGTTAACAGCTCTACCTGGTACATTGCGCATCCGGTCGTGGATATGAGCACCCACGATGAGGAGGTTCTCCGAAGCGAGCCTACACAACCGCAAGTACGTGTGCAATTTGCTATTCTCTCGCGAGTTCGCCTGTGTCCATGGCGATAGATCCGCTCAGAGTCTGGCGAGTCGTTCTGGAATCAAAAGCTGCGAGAATACTGGTTGCCCTGCTCAGGTAACGAGTGTTCATTGCTGTTGCATCTTATGGATACTTGAGTTGAGTCGGCTGGTTTGTCTAGATCGAAGCGCACGTCTCGCGCAAATGGAGTCGTCACACGTTTACGAATGACCTCGTGGAGCTGTACGAATGAGAGAAGATACTGCAGCAGAGCCTTCTCTAAAAGCAACCAGAACTGAAGCGCAGTCTATCTTTGCGATCCGACAGTGCGAGTTCCATCCTCATGTGTCGACAGTTAATCTCACGGGTGTCCCAGACGTCCCCACCTACCTGCACGATGTATTGAAAGTGTGTTCTCCTGAAACAAGCGTTTCGTCAGCTCAAGACAGTATCACGGCCTCGCGATTACGTGGTAAGCAGTAATAAATAATAAGAGCGGACGAGAGCCGATGCAACTTAAATGATGGCGATGAAGGCATTTTGGATCACAATGATCCGAATGAGGAAGCCGCTGACTTGCAGGACGATCAAGAAACTTGCTTGCGCGGTATCGAACAGCGAGTGTTCAGTGACTGGAATGAGGCGACAAGCCATCTGAAAGAATACTTGTCTTCGTGTTTGCTAATGATATCGATGTAGCATTACGCTATGCGCAATTCCAAAAACTTGAGAGCGCGTAATGCCACAACCATGAGCCTTGACATTTTTTTGTAATCAAAGCACAATCCAATATAATTCGCCTATAGGTAAGCTTCAATGGGAGAAGACGTTGAATTACTATAATACTTTGGATTTTTTCACGATTCGTTCTGCGATAGTGTGGGCAATTTCAGCTATTTTTCTGCAAAGAAATTGGCGAATCATTTTCAAATCGGGTGAAAACTTCAGGTTTAATGTTCATTTGTTCGTGAGCGGTAAGCAATGATGGTGATTGCCTTCGGCGATATTGCAGATGAACTTACAACCTGATCGCTTTATACAGTAAATTATGAATCGAAAATAGGACAATTGGTTCGGGCTTTCCAACGCGATGATCGAGCAACATAAACGGTCATGTGTATGTGGAGATCAGAAATATCGAAGATACTATGAAGCGGCATCGGCATTGACGCCAATATCCAATGATTGCCGCAGCAGATCACGCACATTTAGAGTCACTAGTGACATTATAAGTTCTACTCTTTAGGATGTCACTTTGTCACTATGATCGTATTCTAAAGCTGATAATTTACCTCTAGCAGCATAAACAACTCATAAAGATTACAGACTCCACCTGATCCGCAAACAAGGAACTCAGAAAATCCAAGTGAAACTACTGAATTCACATGTCAAGGCGCATGTCAGTCCACAATATAGCGAACTGCCCGATTCTACAGTAAAAGCTCAGTGCATACAGATGGCAGCAAATCGTCTCACGTAGTAGTGACCAGCTGATACACAAGAACATTCATCCTCGCCCTGCTCAGTAAACAACCCACAAGATGACAACACGACAAACCATCCCCATCTCAAACAAAGTTGAAGGTGTCGATAAGGCGGCAGCAGTGTCAGTGCTATTACGAACGAGAGCCACACGTCTCACCATCTAATACGTCTATGATTGGTCACCATCTGTACACAAGAGCTCCGATGGGCTGAAACCTAATACTGTATTCTTCAATATCCGATGGCGTTATGTTACTCCAGCTGTCCCACGTGAACTCCAGATGAACGGCGTTGCGTTTTTTATTAAGTGACCTCACTTTTCCACAACCTCTCACTTCTCAGTTCTCTACCTTTAGACACAAGCTCCTTCCCATTCCCCACATGAAGATCTTCTGCTTGTCTACGCTTCTGCTCTCGCTCCTCGTAGCTACGGCGTCTGCCGACGTCATGGTCTCACAGGAAGCTCAAGCTTCTTCGTGCGACCTTGTTGGTACATACGTCAGCGGTCATGACGTGAGCTCCTGCGCTGTCATCAACATCTCCGGTCTGAATGTGCCGGCCGGCGTGACGCTCGACCTGACGAAGCTCAAGGCCGGTGCTAAGATCAACATCTCGGGCACCAACACGTTCGGCCAAAAGCTATGGGAAGGTCCGCTTGTCAAGCTCACGGGCACTGGACTCACAGTCTCGGGCTCTGGCGTGCTGGATGGCCAGGGCGCCTGGTACTGGAAGCAGGGTCAGTCGGTCACGCGTCCTGTGTTCTTCCGCTTGATCAACGTCGGCAACTCCAACCTCTCGGGCTTCATGATCAAGAACTCACCCTCCCGCACCTTCTCCATCCTTGGTTCCACAGCCACGACGCTCTCAAGCCTCACGCTCGACTCGAGCGCTGGTGACGGCCTGGCCAAGAACACTGACGGCTTCGACATGGGACGCAACAACGGCGTGACCATCACAGGCTGCAATATCCACAACCAGGACGACTGTCTGGCCATGCAATCCAGCACCAACACCGTCTTCTCTGGCAACACATGCACAGGCGGCCACGGTATCTCGATCGGATCGCTCGGCGGCGAGGCCGTGGACTCCTCGGACTCGCTCTCGGGCTTGATCGTCAAGAACAACAAGATCATCAACAGCGTCAACGGCATCCGCATCAAGACGATCATCGGGCTTAAGGTACTCGTCTACAACGCCACGTACACAGACAACGTGCTCACGAACGTCAAGAACGCCATCGTGATCCACTCAGACTACAGCAAGGCCAAAGGCGGCTACACAGGCGCGGCCTCGAGTCTCGTCAACATCAAGCACATCATTATCAGCGGACTCACGGGCACGTGCACCAACAAGTGGGATGTGTTGACCAACCCGTCTGTGGTATCCGACTGGCAATTTTCGGGCGTGACTGTGACGGCCAAGTCCAAGGGCACATGCAAGGGCCAGCCCAGCGGTGTCACGTGTTCCTAAGCTGTGGCCTTGTAAGCACAAACTTGAGTTAAAGCCATTCTTAAGACTGATAACCGCTGGTGGGTTGTGATCACAGGTCAGTTCATCTACCATAATCACTGCACCTCTGGCCCTTCCGAAGAGAGGTCTACTCAAGCGCCAGATATCGCGGCGTCGAGTGTGCAGATCGAATCAAAGGCGCAGAAAATTTTTCATGGAAAAAAGAAGAAACGAGCTTGAGCGCACAGGCTTCCACGATCATTGATCTAACGGCAGACGAAGACACCAGTGAACCTGCTGGAACCAACATCTCGGAGCAGCACGTCGAAGAGAATTCTGTTGCTAAATCACGCGTACGACATGAAAGTGAGCCAGATGGGAATGAAGGTGCATCAGGACTGCGATCAAGTGAGAGCAATGGTGACATCGGAAGCAAAAGCGGTGAAGTGATGATGCCGCAGCAGCCATCAACCATGATGACATGAACGTCACTGGTTTAGCTGAGAACGAAGACATGAGTCAAGTTGAGCACTTCAATCAAGCGCCTCCGCTGGAACAAATGGAGTTTAGCGATTGGAATGAGCTGTCGGAGTATCTGGAAGCGTATGAAAAATCCACGTTTCAGGTGAGTGTCTTCAGTATGCCGCTGCTTTTGAATACCAAAATAATTCTATCTGATGCACTGTAGTCATTTGCTGCATTTACGACGTTGAGTATAGTGAAGGCCAATCACCAACGCGTCAATAAAAAATACCCGGAGCGCTTTACTTTCTATTACAGACAATGGATTTGTGCGCGTTGCCCAGCGAAGGTTCATTTGATGTGACGAAAGGGTCCTCACTTGCTTTGGCTGACGCTTGTGTCTGGTTGATGCTAGATTACCGCGGTTCTACAGGGAAATGAATGGTCTGGCAAGTGGAGAGTCAAAGTTGTATCGCAAATACGCAACACACCCATGAGCTTAGCAAACAGGCTTTCTACAGCCACGCCAAGAACCGGAGCATCAAGAACCCTGCGCTGTGGGCAAGATTTTCAAGCTTCGTCTACAGCAAGTTCCATACCATGAAATCTCGAAGATTATTTCCAAGCAGATGGATTTCGTGCCGACGATCAAGTACTTATATTCTCTAGTCCATAGGCTCAAGCAACAAGGGTGGACGAAGAAAAACCTTCAGCAAAAGGCGGCAGAAGCAGCGAAGTCGATTAACCAGAGCGAACACGCGGCGCATGAAGGTGGGACCAGAAAGCAAAGCAGCATGTCGGGACAAAGCGAGCGACGACAACGAACGCAGAGTGCGGCGATCCGCACGGATTCTGGAACGCGAAGGAGCATGCGACCCCGGTGTGACGTAGTTGTCTCTTCGACCGATGCAGTTCCGATGTTGGATGTCAATCCACTCTCAGAGGCAGCAGTATCCGCCAGTATTCCCGGCTCTTCCGCTTGATTGATTTTTAGCATTTCATGTTTCAATTGTTGTGTCGTTTTAGTAATTGCTTTATCACAATATTTCCAAGAAAACAGGATTCAAAGTCATCAATCCATTTGTCCCTTATTCCATCCACTTGATCGATCCAAATACGAGATTCCGAGACGGTAGCGGGCCTGGTGAGGGCACTAGCAGGACCAGTTTCTGCTCCTCTTCTCGGATTTCCTTGCTGTGGAGTCACACATAAGAGACTCTTTCGTATCAGCCAGCACACACACACAGCAGCATAATAGTAAGAGTGCGGAACGTACACAAAGACAAAGCCAGCTGCAGGGGCTCCAAGCATCCAGGAACAATCTGTCTGCGATGTGGAGGAGAAATCGCGGTCCTGGCCAGGTTTTGGATGCACGACTGCAGCGATAGAGTGCATCACATCCAGCGTCTTCTCGATCTTGATCACCTGCAGCCGATTCACGTTGGTCTCGGTCTGCCCAACAGGCAGCATGCCGTCAGAAACCTTCATATCTGGCCAGAGTAACGCACATGCAGAATGTTAGAAGGACTGATACACTGAGCTTTCTCAAGCACAAGAGTCGAACCTTTAATAGCAAAGAAGTCCACATCCGCGAACGAGATCTCGTTGATGCAGGGCGAATGCGTTGGGATCGCCAGCGACAGTGAGTGCGCGCCGTAAAAATACTCGCGAATGCGGCTTAGACGCTTTGCTGATCGGTGCTTGGTATTCAACGGCACGACGCCACCGGAGCGAGCAAGTTTCACGATGGAGAGCTGCTTGTTGCTGGCTGCCAGCGAGCTCTGCAGACGACTGTAGAGTCGATCCTGGCCGATCACCAGCACGACATCGATCTTGAACGCCTGGATGCACTGTACCAGTAGATCGTACCCTTGGCCGTCCACCCAGCCGCACGTGTTTACGACGTATCCAGCCGCATTAACTGGCAATATCAAGCAGCACGTTAGATTATTAACCGAGGACATGCTTCAACGGCTTCAATAGGGCAAACCTTCGTCGTCATTGTCCATGCGGCGCTGCACGGCCGAAGAGAGCTGCTGCATCTGGTAGCAGAAGAGCTCTGTGTTCTCAGACAGCGCCACATGGCCGTAGAAGAACGCCAGTGGGTTGGTCAGCACGAAGTCTTCCTGCATTGGCATCCAATAGATCAATCAGCACATGGACAGACACTCAGCCAAAGCCAGCAGAACCAACCTCTACACTTAAGCAGTTCATGTCCAGTGGCGAGGCTGTGATAGCTCCAGGCACACTGAGATAGCCTCTGCCTGGGTCCAGATCCACGATCGTGGGCTTCTCGCCCAATCGCAGCGCGTAACTGAGCAGCAGATGCGTGAGTGTGGTCTTGCCGCTGTCCACGGGGCCGGTGATCAGCACACGCGGACCGGAGGCGTGCTTGGCGCGCGCTAACTCTCTGCGCCGCTGCAGCTGCGCGTGGATATTGAGGTAGCTGGCCATGGGCGTCTCCTCGGACGTGTAGGCCACATCGGACTCGCCGCTCACGGCCAGCGTGCAGCCGTACCAGGTAAAAATGGCCAGCTTGCGGTCGCGGAAGACGTAGGGCATGTCGATGGCCAGCTCCACGCCGAAGAGCTCGGCCGAGCCGCTCTTGAGCGTCACTGTGAGCGCCATGGTCGGCCCAACCTCCACGCGGTACTCGCACTCACGCTCCAGCACCACATCCGTCATCTTGTGGTATTAACCTCAACGGGTCACATTAAACACGGGTGGGTTGATAGAACCTGTTCACAAATGAAAACCCGTTTTAAAAAACAAATGGGTGGGTCTGTAAGAGTGAAAACCGGAACCCGTCAAGAATTCACTCAATTGCCATACGATTCCAAAAACGCTTTCAGGTATTAATTACATGTCTTCTTAAGTATGAAGCTCACGCAGATTGTTAAGCGCTGCCACTGGGTCCAATATCGAAGCTGATATCCCTGCCTCTGGCTTACGGTTGTCAATGGGATACTGGACGCATGCAACATGAATTCTGATTTCGACACTCATGGGCAAAAGGAAAACAGGAGACTCGGTATCTTGCTGGGTCCCATCCATGCTGTGGCGCTTCCGTGCGTCCGAGAAATGCTTCTCAACGACTTGGTTCTCGAACCACAAGTCATTTTTCAATGAGCGAAATTCCTCCAGTCTGCAATCAGGAACGACGAACCACACTTCGACCATTCCCACTGCTATTCCGAGAGGTTTGAGATGATGAAGCATGGTATAATATGGCTCGACGATACTGTCGTGGGTCGAAGAACACGTCAACTGCATAAAGCAGATGCGCCCTCGCGTCACTATTTAGTGGCTTTCGACTCTTCGTCCCATTCATCACGATCGTAAGTGTCGAAACGCAAAATGTCATTACCTGCTTGGTTCCACGTAGTTGGAGCGAACCAGTGGTTTCGATTCGATGTAATCGCGTTCTTTTCATTCGGATTCATTGGGTTTACGAATGACAACTGAGCCTTCTCCCATTTATGATAGCTTCGACATTGCCTTGCAACGTGTAATTAACATTGGTCACTATCACCACAGCTTAAAGACGTGATCGTCCGGAGATATAGGACTAACTCTGAACACATACTTGAACCGGAAGATCATTCCTGGTTCAATGCGAACTGCAACCATTCTCGCTGCAAGTGCGCTGACAGTAAGCGAATCATCGGGTTCATACGTCGACTGAAGCCGATTGACGGTCCTTTCCGATATCCCTCTTTTCATTCTTTCGAGAAACCCGTAGAAGTTTGTTACTGTATCTAGCGCAGTGGAGATGAAGTAGACTACTTCGTCGGTCGATCGACCAAACATGTACCTGACGCTCCCACCAGCGACATTGTACTTGCTTTGAATGGCAGATACACGAATATGGAGAGCTGTCTCTACAGCCTGCACTTTTGAGAGTATTCCGAAACCTAGAGCGCTTGCCACAGCCCAAAAGAAATCATCATCATTCACAGACGCTTCGTACTATTCCAATGTCCACAAATACAGGTTAAACCACATGAGTTCGTGCACTTCATCGCGTATACCACTTTCAGCCCAGGACATCAAATACATAGGCCCAGTAGATGAATCACTCGAACCACGTTCTTCTAACCCAGTCGTCGCTATTGACGAAGAACGTAGCGAGCGATTGTTTCAATGTCTTCTGTTCGAAAGTCCAAAGTCGTTGACATCATGGACGTCACAACCACAAAGCTGCGTGTTTTGCTGGCAGACCATTTCCACGTGTTGCATGTATTGAAGATTTTTGCATGCTTGCTGTCATCCCCATACTCGTCCAAGAAAACGATTGAGTTACGCGAAGGCGACGACAGCGAATCCAACACAGTCCTGATGACAATGGATATGTCTTCATCCGACATCTGACACGTCGATTTCTTTCCACTATCAAATCGAACGAGATGCCAAAAATGGCCCATTTTGGCATTGCGAATCCACAACACATTCCACTTTGAAAAATCCGCAAGGCTCGCTGCGAACGCGACGAGACTGTCGATTTACCACTTCCACATGGACCATGAATGATCAGCACAGCCTTAAACGTGATCGCGCTGCGTTGGATCTCGCCACATAGTTGATCGACTCCTTCGCGACGAAATAATACGAAGTCATGTTTATTCAATGATAATTGCAGACCCGATCCATGCAAAAACTCACTTAAAAGATACACCACTTGCCTGGGAAGTCGAGACGTGGTGATGCGGTTGTTCCATCCACACAACAGCGTCTTTGATGCGCTTGGGAGACGGTCCATCGATAAACTCTGCAGACCGTTTCAACTCCAACGAAGACGCCAATTCCACCATCACGTGAACTTCATTTTCCTCTGCGACTGTTTCGTCTGGAAACTGGAACGCAGTGTTGCCAATTCGTAATCCTGTATCCATTTCGTTCTCCTTGATCATGATGTCATGGATCTGACCTCCCCTTGTTTCAACAAATCCAGGTCGGAGGTGTTCATCATGAGCCATTGACCACGTCTTCTTGCCACATACAACGTCATCTGATCCGCAGAAAACGGGTACATGCTCGCTTCCTTGATCCTATTTCAAGAGTCCGACTTTGTTACTATCATCGATTTCCACGGTCATGGCACTTCCGTATCGGACGACCACGCACTCGAGCGACTTGGTTGAACGAGAATGAACTCGGAAACGTAAAACCCATCAAGTGATGAAATCGACATGCGTCAGGAACAGAGACTTGATGCATTTGGACAAACGGTTAAGAGCTCTATACCCGCTCCACGTAGACTCGTTGCTTGAGTAGGATTGATTGGCACTAATGTGAGTGGGCCGTCAATTCAGGAGTCAACTCGTCAACCCACCAATCATTTATACTGTACTTGGTGGATCTATGTATGTTCTTTAAAATGGGTGGGTTTGTGCGGGTAGATAAATAGCACTCTTGACCCGTGTCGGTTGGACCCATCTAAACGACTTAGAGCTCATGGTGCCTGCAGCTCCTCGGACGGCGGTCAAGCTGAAGCCGTGGACGCGCGATGCAGCCTCAAGACGTACGCAGCGGCTGCAGCAGCAGCGCCAAGCCAGACGCGACCTCACGGACCACGCGCGGCAGCTGATGATGGACGAACCACCGCCGTCCGCCACGCCGTCGGCCTCCGAGACTGAGGAGGAGGACTCGATGATGCAGGTCACGACGCCCAGCAGCAAGAAGCAGACGCGCGAAGAGCGTGTCAAGCGTCGCAGACAGCACTTCGCCAACCAACTGATGGTACCCGAGTGGCTTGTGGACGTACCGAGCGACCTAAACGGTAAGGGCAGCGCCATGGGCGAAGGTTGGTACGTACTGCCGAGACCCGAGGGCAAGCGCTGTCTCGTCATCGCGCACAGGTGAAGTATAAGGTCGACTGCTGCAGTAGTCTATCAAGCAGTACAACTGACGGACGTGGCTTGTGACAATAGCGGGATCACGATTGCGCGCATCCAGAGCGGCAGTGTACTCAAGAAGTTCCCGTCTGCATTGCCTTGTGGCTCTCGCAAGACCATGGGCCCGACAGACTCGTCCTGTATCCTGGACTGCGTCTTCCAGGAGCACGATAACACGTTTTATGTACTGGACGTCATGAGCTGGAAGGTGCGTGTGATCGTGTCAATAGTATCAGGACGTCTCTGACAGGGTGGATTGGCTTTCTAGGGCTACATGCTGTACAACTGTACGACGGAGTTCCGTTTGTATTGGCTGCGTGATAAGCTCTCGGAAGGTTCCACAACCAAAGTGTCGTCTGCGAATCCGTACCGCTTTGTTGTAAGTTTATTCCAGTTGCGTTGTGGATTGTGAGTTGCTGATATTATTATTGCTTTGTGATATGAATTAGCCGATTCCGTGCTTTGAAAGCGACCCAAAGGGAATTCAAGATGCGTATTCAACTCCGTTCCCGTTTCTAAAGTATGATTTAGATGTCTGCTGTTTCATAGTGGACTGTGCAACCTCACGTTGACAATTCTGTCGCAGAGATGGACTGCTTTTCTACCTCAAGGCTGCGCACTACGATATGGGTCTCTCGTCGCTTGCGCTTGTTTGGAAAGATGCGCACACCAGTCGGTATTTCGTGTATACAGATCAGCCGAGCATTGTGCTGCAACTCGGAGAGGGTGGCGTCTTCACGACGCTGGAAGGAATTGCGCTGTATCAGGTGGATGAAGCATTTTTACATCAACACGAGGTAAGAAATTATCCCTGTCCAGCCCCTTTTGGCAAAGATAACTCGCTCATTTGGGTTACTGCATTCCTTAGTTAAGCGAAGGAGATCTGGCAAAGTTCTTATTCGAGCGTGGCTACATGGCAGAAGACCAGACTCCTTGCCTCACGGGCTTGACGTTCGTGAAACGATGCTCACCGCAACGAGCTCTTGCAGATAGCTGGACCAAGATCCTCTTCCAGTACAATGCTCGTTCGGGTGGAATTCAAATAGAGCATCTGCTAGAGGTAAAACTCCATTTGGCTGTTTCTTGAAGTGATAGCATTGTATTCACTCCGTAATGTTGTAGGCTGCAAGCAACAGTGTTCTCGCATCGGAAGATGCTATAGTCGAAGCACCGATGGAGAGTTAAGCCGTACCACGATGGGTAGTGTAATTGATGAAAGCTTGGAATTGGGAAAGCTCTCACTGTTCAAAGTACGTGCTGAGCTGCTGACGCTAAGGAACACCTACGTAAGTCTAACACGAATGATTTTTCTGCTCGCTCTTTATTTGCACATTTGTCGATAGTATGCGCAGCTACCAATTAGATGATGGCCCATTGGTTTTAGTAGCAGTTTTCTGTGAGTCCACATCGTTTGACTCCTGGCATTACGCAGTATAAGAACTCTGGTTACAACCATGTAATCCAGACCGAAGTGGCATGTGTCACAATGAATCGTTTGCGCACGTTTTCAGAGCAAGTGAGCTGACAATGGGTTAACTCCATCAGTCGGTTCTTTCTGCGGCCGTAGCGACTATTTGCCAAGCGTAGTTTGCAACTCAAACCACGATTTGATATCGTGATTCAGCCCAACATTCTGAAGAATTGCAAGAAGTTTCAGCACTTCTCGTGGCAGCTGGAAAGTATGTGGAAGTCGTGAAAGACGACGGCTGTTTTTGGTCAGTCTTGATGTGGACGTTCAAACGAAGGAGCAGGCGGTGGCGATGTCATTTTAAAGCGCGTGTGGCTACGTCGCAGGAGGAAACGTCATCGTTTTTTTACTGACGACGCAATCGAAGCGATTTCATTTGATTTAGCGAAGCCAACACCTTCACTGACAACTGGAACCGAGGAATTTTCGTCGTGATGACCGTGATATAACAAACTTGTCAGCACAGCTACTAGCCTGTGTTATCCCATCCGAAGCGACAGTCAAAGTTCGGCTCCAATAGCTTTCTATCCAAGAACACGATCTATATCGCTTGAGATTCCAATGCATTCTCTTGAAACTGGACAAGTCAACTAGACGGAAATACGTAGCAAGTCCACATCACGTTTCATTGGGAGAATCCTAAAGGTCAGGTGCAAACGCGTACGCAGCCACGGCCTTGCCGCTGTGTCACTACACACAGAATGTCGGTATGCGGTGCCAGATTTTTGCTGCAAATCGCGCACCAGATCAGTCCTCTTCACTTTCACTGGCATTGAATCGCCTCCAGAATCACAAAGCAATACCAGAGCTCCTTTCCCATTGATCCAACTGAAGGCGGCTTGCATGCAATTTGATTTGGATTTGTCAGTCGTAAGAACTGATCGTAAAAGCAGGCCCAACGACTTGATTTGATGAACAACAGGACCAAGTCTGTAGTGTTGGTCTGACGCTAATTCATTCCGCACGTTGGATAGACAGCGCAATTCAAAACGAATAATCGTTCGACCGCGCCTTATTCTCCCCACGAACGATCAGATTACCACGAAAGAATGGTAGTTGACCACGCTGCTCAGTTCTGGTCTTGGTTGCAAATTTCTGCGACGTCGACGAGTTCTCGTGGTCGACCTGGTTCAGGTCAGTCATACTCCGCTCTTGGACGGATTTCTTCCACTCAACCAGCTCAGGCCGTTGTCCGTATCTAGAGCGATACTGTCTAGTCCGAAGTTGTTGGTGGCGATGAGGCGGCAGAACTGTCGGCAGAACTGACGGTGTCTCCAGGCGCTCCATTTCAGCTTCAAGTCCGGTTTGCTGCAGCTGCCGCTGTCTGATGATATCGAGTTCTGTCGGAATACGGTGTGCCATCTGACTATTAGTCGGCGAGCGAAGCGGAAGGCCTAGCAGTAGTTTGAATTTTCGGGAGTCCCGAGCGACGTAGGCTTCTGCTTCCACCTCGTCCAGAAGCAATGCGTCTCCAGCAGATAGCGTATACGCCGATGCCTTCGCAGTCCTCTGCTTCATTCTTTCTCTCTCCAGACATCGGACTTGGAGTACTGGTAGAAATTCCTCGGGCAAGTTATTCGCTGATGGGAAAAATGGATGGAATGAGGAATATAGGTCGGTCAGATAAGCACGTCGCTCGACTCGGTCCTGTTCATGTTGTCGCGTCTCGATTTCGACCATCCAGCATCGCTTGTCTTCCTGAAGCATTTGCGCTTGGTCCGTTAGTAGACGTCGCATTTCTTTCGCGTGTCGGTCATGAGCCTCTTTGCACACAGTTGCGGCCAGTACATCTTCTGCAGCCATCTTTATCTGCTCCGATACCAGCCTGGCAAGCCGTTGGCGTTCATCGAGCTCTTCTTGCGCCATCGTTTGTAATTCGTTGGCCATGCGTTCATTTTCCAGATCCTGGGCCCGTTGAGCTTCTAGTTTGGCCTGCACTGCAAGTACACGCTTCAGTTCTGCCTGTCGAAGACGACGGAATTGAAATGCGCGCTCCTCCCGCTCTTTTTCAAGACGTAGCCGTTCTGCGTGTCGCTCTTCCTTTGCGATCCGCTCTGCTTCAATCTCGTCCAACCGACGCTGGCGTTCGCGCTCTCGCTCGAGGCGCTCTACCTCTTCAATCTCTTCATCTCCGTTGTTGACTCCGCTGCCTGAAGCCCAGGAGCTGTGAGCAAGAGCCCGAAAACTCAGCGGCAGCGACACGAAGAAATACGAGTTGCTGAAATCCGTCCGTTTGGAAACGCTGAGCGGCTTGCTTTCATCCTCATCTTCACTGTCGTGTTCGATCAGAAATGCATTCATTTCTCGAGATAAAATATCCTCGCGAGTCATCAGCTCCAGTTCCTGAGCCATGAGCATCCGCTCATACTCTGGATCAACTCCCTGCAGCGCGACCACAGTCTCGAAAAACTCCTTCACGCTATCCTTTGGACTCAGTTCAACTGTGGGGATATCGTCAGCTACTGTTTGTTCCAATGCGACTTCGACTGACGCGACAATCTCTTGCACAACCTCAACAGGTTCTGGGAACACAAACGGCAGACTCATGGGGCGAACCAGAGTCTCAAACATGATCGGCACGGGTAATTTCCCGTACCGCTCCACACTTGCGATTCGGCTCTTGCGCTTGAGATAGAAGAGTTTTTTCTTCAGGAACATCCAGCGGGCTTGATCTGAGCGGAAATACGCTTCTAGAAAGGTCTGAGACGATGGAGCGCTCTCGTTCCTCGCCGCAGCTTCTAGAGCGAGCAGCTCCACTACACTCTCATCGCGTAGAGCCTCGTCGACCTCTCGCTGCAGGAACTCCTGACGATATTGATTGCTATCAGCTGCCCACCAAGGCAAAAACTTCCCAGCGAGCGCAAAAATGTCGAAATCTTCTAGACGTGTGGCCGAGAGATCTGGCAGCTCAATCTCGTGGGTCATGGCGGCAATCTGGATCGCTGGATCCATCAACGCCAAAGCAATCTCCTTTTGGCGATTTGCATCGCTCGTTTGCGCCCATGAGGTGATGCTATTGTCTCCTTCGGGTTCGTCTTCTATATCTAAGCAATCAAAGATGAACACTGGTTCATCATTAGCAGGAGCTGCCCTTGAGTTCGAGTAATAATTTGCTTTAGCGTGATCTGCTGCTTCCACGCGCTTTGTTTCCAAATGCACGACTGCATCAAGGCGCTGCTGTAGATAATCTGCTCGAGCATGCATCCGCTGTTTTAAGTGTGCTTGGTCAAGCTGAGCACCAGGACTGTTGCCGGTAGCGTACCAGGTGGCGAATTCGTGCCACATTCTTGAGCGCCTCTCGCAAACGAATTCACGCGGCGGAGGCGACCGCCCAAGACGCGCTAATTCCTCGTGGACTACAGGATCCTGAGACGCATATTCCAGTTCTTCCGTCAGGAAATGTGCGCGAATGCGCTGGCGATGATGTCGGGTCGCTGTGAACCACCGCATAAATGCACGGACAGATATCTGAGTATTCACGTCAACGCTATCAAAATCTCCCAGCGAGGGTAAATGAATATGGTCTTGCTGTGCATCGAGCTTAACACAGCGTGATCTCGTAGCCGCCATGAGCTCGACTTGGCGTTGGGCGTCGTTCAAACTCTCCCACGAGGCCAATCGAACTTCCATCGGCACGTTGTCGCTGGCATTGTCGTTCTTCGCTCTGGTTTGCTGCTGAAACCCCTGTTGACGTCTTGGTTTGCGGTTAGAGACCCGAAAATCCAGCATCAAAAGTCCTTCGTCGTCGTCATCAACAAGCGACACGACACCAACTTTCTCTTGCGGCTCAATCTTCGATTTACGGAGATTGGCTTCTCGCGCTAACGTCGCTGCGTCGTATAAGCGTGAAAAATCCGGTTCTTCTTGATAATCGACGTCGTCGTCGACGAAGTCTGCAGTCGTGATCACAGCACACCGAGACTGTTGTGCTGGGGCAGTTGATAAGCGATTGGTTCGATACACTCGTGGCTTGGCTTGGCGAAAGCTGCTCGGAATGGAGTTCATTCCAGGGAGAAAGCGCAACGACGGGGATCCGCCATCCAGGAAATCTACGATCCCTCCTTTCCCGTTTGCAGTGCGAAGTGGTGAGCCTACAGGTGAAAGCGGCGCACACGTTGAGGCTCTTGGCGCTGCCTCAGGGGACGGTGGTGACATGATTGACGGCTTGTCATCGACTTTAGAATTCGGTGGCGCTGAGCCGATAGATTCGTGACTTTCAGCGGGTCTAGCTGACATCGTGGGGTCCACTCCAGGCAATGTGATCGTGATGCGAACAGGTGCAAGCGAATCTAGCGGCTCATTCACAATTATAGAGCCAAGAGTGCTACAAACAGACGTCGATGAAGACGTTTTGATTGCGCTATTCCCACTGGCGCCATCCCCAGCTGCTAACGTTTGCGTTTGGAGATCATGTTCACGCTTTTCGGAAAGTTCTCGCCCTTTTGTGAGTCGATCTTTAACTGCGTCAATATCGAGAGAACTCAACAGGTCAAGCTTTTCCACGCAATTCCCGATGTAGGCGATCAACTGTGTTACGCTGCAAAGTGTTAGATAAGCTACAGTAGTCAGTCAGACAAGAAGTCCGAATTTAGATTCCGTACCCGTGCTGCACACGTAGAAAACTGCCTTTGATGGGGTCATGCACGCGAATTCGCCGATGAGGAAAGAAGAGATCCAGATTAAAGCACCAAATGAGCACGACACCTTCGAGATCATACGATACGACCCAGGAAAACGCGTCGTCTTTGAGTTGCTTGGAGCGTGTAGCTGCGCGAACCGCGTCAGGTTCAACATTGATTTGGACTACTGGCGTCAAATGCAAATCAATGGCATGCAGCGCATGTTTCACGACAGTGATGCGAGCGTGCGGAGTACCGCGCGCCGGTATTTTGTCTAGAGGTAAACGCCAACATTCCATACTTCCACTGTCGAAGCCGCAAAACAAAAAGTCGGAGGCCAGAATGGAGACAGCTGACAGATTGCTGGCATACGTGCGAAAGCGAACCAGTATGTCCCACTGAAATGCTTGATTTTCCAGTCTCGTAAGGGACCATATCTTGACTTCCCCACTGCGAGCGACTGAGAGCAGCATCAGAACATCTTCGTGTTGGACGTCTGTGGAATAGACACTGGCTAGCATCGAAATGCTGCATGAACACGACCGTTAAGATAAAAATGCAACAGCACACCAATGAAACAGCAACTCACCGCTCTTGATGGGCAGCTCCTTTAGTTGTAATCTGCTTAGAATGTTCGTCCATGGTCCAAATATGAATGCTTCCACTTGAATATCCTATCGCAACAAGCTGCTGGCTGCCCAGGTGTATAATCGCCATGGTTGTCGCTGTGAGACGAGGTTCGATCGCGGCGGTAAGCATCCTCATTCGGTCTGTGCTGGCCACGGTCGCGCAGGTCGCGACTACTCCATTGGACCAGAGAACTGCCAGGCAACGATCATCGCAGGCTGCAAACTCAACCGCATCCAGCTGGCTACCCTCAGCTGAATTTGTAGGCGTGAACAGGCTCGGAATCTCCACGAAGCGGAAATCTCTGTAGTCGTCATCGTAGAGCATGATTCGTGAAACAGGCTTCAGCTGCTGGTATATAAACATCCGTGGTGCCGGTTTGCTCTCCAGTAGCTTCAGCTGCCTACCTGGAGTCACAGTGATCGCAAGGCGCGCAAACGCAGTCGGCAGGAACGCTTCCACGACCCAGAACCCACTCGAGCAGACCAGAAACACAAAGTTACGGCTCGTAATGCCCAAAACACAATGAATTGCATGGAACTGATCGGCCAGATGATTCATGTGCAGGTCCAGACAGACTGAGCATGTCTTCGTCGTGACTGCCTCTGCTTGGAAATCAACGACCGACAACCGGCCGCAATCGTCCAGCATGAACAATCCATCGGACTTGGTCGATCCTGTCGCAGTAGATGGACGCTCGCGATCGTTGCTGGTGTCGAATGGGTTGATATCTTCTCGTGGTGAACTGGCTGAGGCAAACGCAACCCAAGACTCTCGTTCGTTATCGTGCACGGACACTTGCTTCAGCGTCAGCTCACTGTCCCGTCTCTGGACAAGTGCGAACGTGAAGATCTTGCTATCGACACCAGAGAGAGAATGAGACGCTGGGGATCGAGTCCTCAGCAAAAAGAGGCACAGACCTGCGGTCTTGGCCAAAGCCCAAATGCAGATAGTCGTGCGCGCTGCCGTAAGCCATGCGTTCGATTGTCCGTCGTGGCTGGTCTCGGAAGCAGGTTGCGAGGCGCACACACGACGCTGCGTCGTAGATGTGGATCCGACTCAGTGTGGCTGCGAAGATCGTCTGGCCTTCAGAGCTCAGACACACGTGGCGGTATATCGGCTTGGCTGCAGATCGCGTCTGCGGCAACAACCAGTCAGCATCGCAACCCCAGCGACTGATTGCGATTCAGTGTGTACCGCGTGGTCTGCTGTGTGGACTCGTAGAATGCCCTTGAAGCCAGTCGCTGGAGCGGCCGCTCTTGTGGTCGCAAAGCTCGAAGCTGCGCGCAGCACCCAGACCTTGAGTCCGCCGTCCGTGTCGCATGTGATCTCCTCATGGCGGAACGGATTGGCGATGGTAGTGAGGAACGCGCCCGAGAGCGCGATGTCGTGGGTCTTGGTGCTCGTCTGCAGGTCTGCGCTATGAACAACGGTCAGCGCTTTAGTGAGCGAACACGCAGCAGCAGTGCGTCGGTCTTGTAGTGACTCACCTTAGCACCTCATGGCGGATGCTGCCGCTCGCATGCACAGACACCACTCCGTAGCTGTCGAGCTATCGCAACAGAGCATCAGGTTGGCAGCTGCGAAGCCAGTCAGCAGACCTCATACACATACCCAGGGCAAGTAGAGCGCGTCGCAGAACTGCGCACTGGGCTCTGGATTGTGTGACGCGAGCAGATCGCCGCCGGACTCGATTATCCGTCCGAAGAGATACACTGCCGGTCCTGTGATCACCAGCAGTTGCTTGCGCTGCGGATGCAGCACGGACGCAATCGCAGCGTGACGCAGCGCCACGCGCTCGCCCCGCAGCGCAAGCGTGATCGCAGGTGTCGCTGATCCGAGCCCCAGCAGCAGCGGAGAGGCGGCCATGTCCTCGTGGCGAGTCGCGTGGTCTCAGTGTTCCGATTGGGACGCAGAATGAAACGGCCGATTGCACACTCCATGGCATCCAGAGAAGAGAAGGATAATAATGCGGCAGCGATCTCACGCAGGACTTCCCATGAGCTCCCACTGTACCACAAACCATCCCATGCGCGTTTAACACACTCAAGTCATTTAACAGGAGGTCACCCAACCCACCAGCCAGCCTCAGTCGCTTGGTCTCATCCGCTTCAGTGAAACAGAGCGACCAGCGCACAGCTGCGTCTGCAAGAGCAACACATCCTCTTCTCTGTGGCAGCCCATGTCTGCCCTCATCTGGCCGATAATCCCCAAAGCACAGTTCAACCATGGGCATTTTAGTAAATCGGCAACTGGAAAGAAAACCGGCAACGCGTTGGGGGGCGAGCAATGCGTGTCTTTGCCACATGGGTTTCGCAATCTGGATGGCCTGGACAGACTGACCCGTCAGCTCCACAACCGCTCTCTCGCCCGCTCAAGAGGCATGATGACGTCCATCTGGCGTTCGCTCATGCACGTGAACGAGGCCACGGCGGCCCGCAATCTGCTCGCGGCCATCCAGGAGGCGCTGCTCGAGGCCTTCTGTGCCGCTGACGGCAGCGCTCGCGCGCTGTCGCTCGAGGAGATCGCGCCCATTAAAGCGCTTTGCGACCAGCTCACGCCTGCGCACTGTGAGTGGCGGCATCATGGCTGTATTAACAAGACCGAGGGCTCACGTGGCAGCTGCTGATGTCCTGTGCGTAGTCCAGCTAAAGGTGCCGCAGCCCGTGCAGCAGGAGAATGAGAGCGACAACAGCAAGCGCAGCGACCACGTGCGCTACCAGCATATCTGGGAAGACGACCAGTTCTCCATGGGGTACGTCCGTTTAGCTGCTCATCCTTTCTCCCCATGGCTCTCTGTGTGTTAACACCCAGTTCTTTCTGCCTCCTCAGCATCTTCATCCTTCCGCCTGGAGCCAGCATCCCGCTGCATGACCATCCAGACATGAGCGTCATCTCGCGTGTGCTCTATGGCGGCCTCCACGTGCGGTCCTGTGACTTCGTATCCGAGCCCGACGTCCAGAATCTGGCCCCGCAGTTCCCGAGCTTTGTCTCGGAGTTCCAACAGAGAATTGGCTCACCCAAGCCGCAACGACATCGCATTGCGCGCATGTACCAGAACTCCAAGGTCACAGGACCACACACGACGGAACTGCTGCCCTCGCGAGGCAATCTGCACGAGTTTGTAGCCGATCCTATCACGGGCTGCGCGATTTTCGACATTCTGACGCCGCCCTACGACTCGGAGGAAGGCCGCGACTGCTCGTACTACCGGTTCGTGGCCGACCCGAAGGCCCAGAACAGCCACACAAACCAGGAGAACGACATCGTGCTGCTGGAAGTCTACGACCCCGTGGACTTTGTTGTGATGGCGGAGCCATATCATGGTCCCAGGCTGCGAACCCATGGGAACTGAGTTTTATTGTACATGCCATTAAGTTAGTGCCACCTGATTCTGTCAATTGGAGAACAGTCATATATTCGTCGTAAATTGCACTTTTCTATATTTTCGCAAGGTACCCTACGCTGATTGGTGCATAAGATGGTACGCCATTTCAGCCAATCCGATGGCTCATTCAGGGCGCCATTATTCTGCAGAGCTCAACGACCAGCTACACTCCCGACGGTATGGCGGCGTCCAGTCTTACACCGCTCTGTGTGCACTCTGCACGCGTCCTGTGGCATTGCTTCGTATTCAAGTGCATAGAGGATGAATTGCTGATTGATTTAATGCCTTCCTTGGTCTTGGATCTGGTTATTAGGCTCACAGCGCGATCAAGAGACCATGCCGCGCATTTGGCTTCGTCTCGAGCTCTTTGAGCTCGGCTTGTTGCCGTTTCCGTCCAAGTATGCAGCAACGATCACGGTCGCCAACGTGCGCGCGTCACTTGAGGCGTTGCACGTGCAGTTCCAGGCCGCGTTGCAGGCCAACGGAAGCGGAGATGCCATGATGGAGGATGCCGGCGGCTCATCGTTCATTGAAAGTGACAATCTCAACACGGTCACGTACGTATGGACTCTTCTGGGGCGTTGTAGTATAGAGAGCTGACTGCTGATTGCGCGCAGGTTCACATTCTGGAAAAACGCCGTGTCCAGCATCTTCCAATGGCGGGAGCAGGACTACAAGGCGTAGGTTGCTGCAAGGAATATCTACCTACCTTATGTCTGTAGCATGCATGCTCACTGTCTTTGGTGTCCTTTTCTACAGATTCTGGCTGCTTCTTGCGTCCTTCCATCGCACGATCCGCGTCAAGGAGTCGCCGGATGCCTCGACTAACGGCGCGGTACTAACAGAGGAGCAATGCCTGATGCAGGAGACCGTTCCAGTGTACAAGATCGCCATCTTTCTCTTTATCCAGACGGTTCGTCCGCACTCGTGGCGCATGAAGTACTCACTGGACTCGATGAATGCGACATGGTACCGAGAACACGCTCCAGTTGGCTCTTCTTTGGAGGCTGCTGCTTCTATCGGTGCCCAGTCCCCTGTTGTGCCCAAGGGAAGTGCCAGCCCACCCCCTCCGTCTTCTCCTCATCGTGCAGGGCTTCCGGATCGCTCAACCTCGGACGGATACTACCTGGAGTTTGTGCGTGAAAAGCTAGACGATCTGTTCACCCTGCTGTACCCGTCGCTGGACATGATGAAGGAAGAGTGCAACACGATGATCAGCGCTGATATGATCGATCTGCTGGGCTTCCTGCTCTGCGTGAGTGACATCAACATGGTCGATGTCCACGATAAGCTCAGCACGTCTTACACCAAGTGGCAGTCTGTGGGCGGCGAGACCAGTGAGGACTTTCAGCCTCCACGTGTGGAGAACGGCCTCAAGCTCTGTCGGTTTTTCAAGCGACATCTCGCTCTCAATGAGACGCTGTACCCACCCACGGGTTTCACGCTCGGTGCTGCGGCTGGTTGTTCACCTTTCGCATTGAACGGTAACCATTTTACTGCAGCCTGTGGGCTCTCTGCACTGCTAGCGCTGATCCCTTCTGCCTTGCAGGTGACGGCGATAGCCCGATTCAGAGCTCACTTCCGACTCATCGCATCGCGACTCCAATGGTTCTTTCCGGTTTCGCGAAGACAACGGTAATCAAGCTACCGGAAGACTTTGCTGAGCATGAAGGCGTTCCGGATCTGATCATTTTCTCCTGTCACGACTCGTACATCTACATTCTGGGCCCTATTCGATATCCTCTTTTGACGATGAAACCTTGTGCTTGCTTGTCTGTCTGTATATCGACGGTAGAGTGAGAGTGACCTCCTTAACGATTGACGACGCTGTGTGTTTTGTTAAGAGTACGCATGTGATGATCACGGCGTGTCACAATTGCCGCATTATCACGGCTCCAAGTACCGGCATCTATTCGCTTGACCGCTGTGAAGGTGTTCAGATCACTTCAGTCTCGAGTCTCATCCGCGTCAGGTATGCATAACAATGCAATCGTATACGAAGAAGGGTGGCTGATCTTTCGCTGCCCGCAGCAACTGCTTGGACTCCCGTATCAACTCGTACACGTTGTTGCCGCTGATCATGGCCGGCGAAAACGTCGGCGTGGAACTTGGTCCGTTCAATACCAAGTACGCTGGTCTGACGCAACACATGGTGAACGCTCAGTTCCCATTCCACGCAGACATGCAGGGCGCATGGAACTCCTTTCTGCACATGGAAAGCGAGCCAGGTATGTTGCAAAGCACGTTGTGTTGGCTATTGAATAGATATCTTAGGAGAAGCGACGTGCATGCTTCCACAGTGGCGGCTGAAGAGACCGGGAAGGCATCCATCACGCTGCAATCGCCGGCCTCGTTCCGCGAGATCTGTGTGCCCACCAAGCTGAGTAACTACTCTGGGCCTTCGGAGCGACCATTCCCTTTGCCTCCGGCGTACGTGGAGTCACTCAGGGTGCAACATGACACGGTCGAGTCGCTTCGTGCTCTGGTATGTAGCGACGAGTTCGATCTGTCGGCCAAACGGACGCTGGAGATGATCGTCCAGCTTCATTTCAAGGAATGGCTTTCGGCCACTGGTAACGCTCGGCAGATCCTCGATCTCGTCAACATTGAACGGACGCGTGCACACTCGACTGACAAAGCGTAGATAGAAGAGATCCGCAGTTAAAAGACATGAAGAGCTACAGTTCATCAGTCACGGCTTCACTGTCACGTCAAATCAGGTGGGTCACTAAAACGAGGTTCAGCCGTTGCACAAACACTTTTCATCTGTCCAATCGCGGATTGGCTATTCAAGATACGCTTTCCACCAATCAGCGTGCGTCTAGGAACATGCCCCACGTCCCCAGTCTTGAACACGCGCAATCGCTCGGACATGGAGACGGCCAGCCACCCGCTGCGCTGCGTGTGGGACTCCCGCCGGGTCCCGTTGCGCTTCCCTTCCCGCTCAAGCATGAGCTCATTCCTGCAATTGCTTGTGCCTGCGCAAGCAACCCCAAGAACAAACCGCTCCCTTCTTCATCACATATACCATGGCGTCTCTGGCTGTCGACTCGGCCACGCTCGGCTTCCCGCGCATGGGCCCCAACCGTGAGCTCAAGTTCGCTCTGGAGAAGTTCTGGCGCAATAAATTGAGCGAGGAAGAGCTGTACAAGGTCGCGCACGCCGTGGAAGAAGCCAACTGGAACAAGCAGCTGGCCAGCGGCGTCAACCGCGTGGCTGTCGGCATGTTCTCGCTCTACGACCACGTGCTCGACTGGACCTTCTACCTCGGCCTCGCACCCGAGCGCTTCACGGGCCTGGCCCCCGGCTTGACGCAGTACTTCGCCATGGCTCGCGGTGTGGACGGCATCCCGGCGCTTGACATGACCAAGTGGTTCGACTCGAATTACCACTACGAAGTGCCTGAGCTGAACGCCAAGTCGGCCGCCAAGGCCAACTTCGCCACGTACATTGCCGGCATCAAGCGCGCCCTGGCCGTTGTCGGTGCCAACAAGACCGTGCCCGTGATCCTCGGCCCCCTAACCTATCTGACACTGTCCAAGTACAACGGCGTGACCTTCGACGCTGTTCTGGCCCAGGTCCTGCCGCTTTACAAGCAGCTGCTTGAGGAGCTCGCTGCTCTCGGTATCACGGAAGTGCAGATCCACGAGCCGTCGCTCGTTGGCGCTTCGGCTGACAAGCTGGCTGCCTACCTGCCCCAGGTGTACGGCACCAAGACCTCCGCCGGTGCCATTGAGCACGCCTCCGTCGCCATCAACCTGGCCACGTACTTCGAAGAGATCAACCACGCCGTGTACCAGTGGTTTGGCGAGTCCAACGTGGCCGCCATCTCGCTCGACTTCACACGTGGCGACAACCTGTCGGTGCTGCAGAAGTTCGGCTTTCCTGCCAACAAGCGTCTCGGTGCCGGTATCATCGACGGCCGCTCTGTGTGGAAGTTCAACCCGACCAAGGTCGTGCCACTCGTGGCCGAGATCAAGGCCATTGTCGGCGCTTCGGCCAACACTGCCCTGACCATCCAGACCAGCTCTTCGCTGCAGCACGTGCCATACACGACTGGCTGTGAGCAGGCGCTCAACAAGGGCGAGACCGACGGTCTACTCGGCGTGCTCAGCTTCGCTTACGAGAAGCTGGCCGAGCTTGAGGTCGTCAAGACCATCGCCATCAACGGCGAGGACGCTGCCAAGGCTGTCATCGATGATGCCAAGAAGGTCTGGGCCAACTACTACGAGAAGAACCCCGCCAAGTCTGTTGTTCAGGAACGTCTGGCCGCTGTCACCGAAGCCGACTTCAAGCGTCCGTCCGTGTTCGCGGAGCGTCGCCCCCACCAGCACAAGGGCCTGCCCGTGCTGCCCACGACCACCATCGGCTCGTTCCCCCAGACTCCTCAGATCCGTGCTCTGCGTCGCAAGCTTAAGGCCGGTGAGATCACCCTGGACCACTACCAGGCCAAGATCGACGAGCAGATTGCCTTCAACATTGGCGTGCAGGAGGCTCTCGGCCTCGACATTCTCGTCCACGGTGAGCCTGAACGTACCGATATGGTCGAGTACTTTGCCGAGAAGCTCCAGGGCTTCGCCTTCACCCAGAATGGCTGGGTGCAGAGCTACGGCTCTCGTTGCGTGCGCCCGCCGATCATCTTCGCCGACCTGGTGCGCCCCACGGACATGACTGTGCGTGAGTTCGTCGTCGCCCAGTCGTTCACGACCAAGCCGGTCAAGGGTATGCTCACGGGCCCTGTGACCATCCTGAACTGGTCGTTCCCTCGCCAGGACATCTCCCGCAAAGAGCAGGCCTACCAGCTCGCTCTGTGCCTGCGTGACGAAGTCGCTGACCTCGAGGCCGCCAAGTGCTCGATCATCCAGGTCGACGAGCCTGCCCTCCGTGAGGGCATGCCGCTCAAGCCCGCCAAGAAGGAGGAGTACCTGACCTGGGCTGTCGATGCCTTCCGTCTGTCTACGGCTGTGGCCAAGAACGAGACGTCGATTCACACGCACATGTGCTATTGCGAGTTCGCTGACTGCATGCACGCTATCGACGCCATCGATGCTGATGTCAACTCGATCGAGAACGCTCGTTCGGACGACGAGACCATCCGCTCGTTCAAGGCTATTGGTTACCAGCGCGACCTGGGCCCGGGCACGTACGACATCCACTCGCCCGTGGTGCCGCCCAAGGAGGAGATCGTGAACAAGCTCAAGTCGTTCCTGAACCTGCTGCCTGCCAGTCAGGTGGTCGTGAACCCCGATTGCGGTCTCAAGACCCGCAAGTGGCCCGAAACCATTGCTGCGCTCCGCAACATGGTGGATGCCACGCTCGAAGTGCGTGCTTCCCTGTAAACGCCCTCTGCTCTGAAAGGCGATTGCCGGCTAGAGCGGTCGGTTCAATGGGGAACCATGTCACAGCATTTGCAACTGATTCGATCATGATGTGAGAAGCCTATATGGAAGAGAGAAAGAAGAACGGGCCAATTTCGTAGCGCGGTAACACGCGTCGGAGCATTCGTCCGTTTTGCTGGCGCCGCAGAGCCGAGTAGAATCGCTCTGTGGCGCTTGCGGCAACCGCCGAGTCTTTGTAGCAGTTTGGGCTCGCCGGTTGTTCTTTTTGGTACATATTTTCAACAGAATACAGATTGACCGTCTTTGGTTGGATTTGGATTGGGCATGCGCTCGCCATTCCATTTACATGCAAACTCACACTTGTTTCTTGATTTTTCTTGTTCTTCATGCCTGTAGCCGAGTCTGTTTGCCACATCTATGCACATAGATAGGTTTCTTTGGTTCATGGGCTTCGTGTGGTATACATTAGCAGTGCATGGACAACTAAACGCAACGCATGCCTTGCAGCAGGCAGTAGCTCTGTATACTACTACGTACTAGTAGACAGCAATGGCTGCATAAGTATATGTATAAAATAGGACTTGGACAAGAGAGCAGCAGCAGCTCATTCAAAATTCTACCAGGGATGACCGCACTTCACTCGCCTCTCTCCTCTACGCTGCCAGTCTGCCTGCCAGTGGACGGCAGGATTAAAAGTAGAGGCCGTGGATGTCGTGCGGCTGCAGCTTCCGCTGGCAAAGTGGACATTTGCCCGTGACTCGTATTGCCAGGCGGATACACTTGGCGCAGTATACGTGGCCGCATTTGGTGGACGTTATGTCCTCGATCACGTCCAAACAAATGCTGCACTTGAGCGCACTCTTGAATCGCTCGATCACGTCGTTGTTCTCCATGCTGATACTGGTGGACTCGGCCCTCGAGCCGTCGAACAGCGCGCGCTTATTATCCCGGTCCTCGCTCTCACCCGAGGCTGGCGGCGGCCTTCTTCGCTTGCGACGGTTGATCGGCGCTGAGTTGATGCCTGCTCTTGGTGTAGACGGCGCCACACTAGATGATGACGCCGTGTCCACGATCTGGACCTCTTCCTCGCCGGTCTCATTATCGCTCTCGTCGGACGAGACCGTGAGGTCGATCTCTGTGGACGGACCAACAGGCAGCGGAGGCGACGGAGTCGGCGTCGAGCCAAACAACACGACCTCTCGTCTATTGCCGCTGTTGGCCGCTTCATAGCGAGCCTGAAACTCGTCCACGATGTCCTGGATCTCCTGCATCGGCGGCGTCTGCTGACGATGACGCACGGGCATCATGAACGTGTGTATGTACGGGAACGAAGCCGTGAGTTCTTCGCCACTGTGGATGCTGCCCCGGAACACGGACACGCGGTCCAGATCGCTCGTGCTACTGCCAATGCTGCTTCGGTTATCACCGTCGCTGTCGCTGGGGAGAGTGTTCTGGAAAAGCGAGGGCAGGCGTAACGTGCGCGCGGGGGGAGCGCCTCGGGAGGAGGAAGAAGCGGAACTGATGGGACGGCGGCCACGCAGTGGGGGAAGTGGCGCGGGCTCTGGAGACGCGTCCAGCGCGACCTCGTTGTCAGGCCGGGGCATGAGCCGATCAAACAGGCGGCGCATAACCAAACGCCCTTTGTCTGAGAAACAGCAAGACCAGCAAGAAAAATTCAGACGAAAAGTGAAAAATTACGAGACCTTTTCTGTATATTTAGAGAAGCTATTGCAATCATTCAGTCAACACGATCTGAACTGAGTCTGAGTCGGAAGGCAGAATAGGTAAAACCGGTACATTACCGGTATAGAACTTATCCTTGAAATGTGGAGCGTTCCAAGCTGCACAAAAGAGGCGGATCGATAAGCAAGCGGACGCGGCTCGAGCGGCCGTCTCTCACTCGGTCATGAGTGTCTCGGGCCCGTACGACACCATCCTGCAGGGATATCTACACAAACAGGTGTGGCTTCATGGCTCTACAAACCTTTCTCTGCTGCTGCATCTGCTGCGTGACTCTGAACTCACGCGTGTCGTCGTGGCTTTGATAGAGTCAGCATCTCAAGATCTGGAAAATCCGCTATTTTGTGCTCACGCGCGTAGGTTTCCTCCATGCCATTGAACTCTTCATGCGCCTAGTAACCATCTCTTTCTGGGTCAGCAATCGCTCTTGTACGCCAAGAAATCGGGCAAGAAGCTGCGCGAGTGCGTCGTGGTGCGCGACCTGCAAGTGATCGACGATCAGAACAGTGTGGAGCACACAGGCAACTTCGCTCTGGAGCTGCGCACGCCCACGCACAAGGTGTACGTTAGCGCTGCGACGGAGTCCGAGCGTTTGAAATGGGCCATCGCCATCCGCTCGCTGCAGCAGTCGCAGAGCGACCGCACGAGCCAGACCGTATCGGGCGCAGTGCTGCTGCGGAACGCCTCCGACTCGTTCCTGAACGCCATGTCGTTCCCCATGCTGCAGGCTAAGAACTACCACCAGTTCACACCTGGCAAGCGAAGACGAGTCTCGCGCGAGCGGCGAGAAGAGCGCAGACGCCAGCGGCTCGCCAAGATGAAGAAGCCGTTCAGCGAGCTCTGGGTCGATGACATTCTGACACAGCCGCGCCTAGGCGACACCAAGCCTGACTTAGCGATGGTGGAAGCGCTATGCTTCGCAGGTATTCCCAAGGAGATCCGAGGCCGCGCATGGGCGTGGCTGCTAGGCAACCACATGCAGATCAACGAAGAGCTGTTCACCATTTGCAAATCCCGTGCCCAGGCCGTACGATTGGAGATCACCATGAAACGCGAGGCCGATACGACTGGAATTTTAGGCGAACTCATTGCATCGTCGATCGCAAGCAGCGCTCGAAGCAGCAGCAGCAACAACACGTCGCCAGCCACTGCTCGCAGCAGTGCTGAGGCGCCTGTCATGGACGATGACAGAGCCACCGAGTTCCATGACGACCCGATGGTCCCAAAGCAGCATAATCTGCTGATTAATGCCATGGGCATCGCTGAAAAGCTTGTGACGCATGGCGAGCGAAGCATTCGGCTGGTAAACATCGACATGCCGCGAACTTTTGGTCATCACCCAATGTTCCAGGCTGGTGCAGAGGGAACTGAGCGTACGACCGAAGTGCTGGAAGCCTATTGCTGCTACCGACCTGATCTCGGCTACGTACAGGGGATGAGCTATCTGGCTGCTGCCTTGTGCTTTCACATGGATAGCTTCACAGCATTCAAGGCGCTGGTGGCCTTGATGAGCACGAGTCTCCTCTTCGACATGTTTCGGCTGGAGGAAAAGCGGGTGCGTATTGACGTTGAGCTTGGAAGCCGATCACTTTTTTCGTTGTTGTTGACTGCTTGCTGGTGCTTCTGTGCAGACCTTCCATTATATTTCCGTATTCAACCAAATTCTAGAGTACGAGCTGCCGCGCGTGTCTGCGCATTTCCAGGACGTTGGCATCGATGCGCAGATGTACGCCGTTGACTGGTGCGTTGCTGCTTGTGTTAAATCCTTTCTTGATCTGATAGTTAATGTGCTATATAATGACGTTCCTCCAGGGCACTGACACTCTTCACGCGAAGTCTTCCACTCCCACTTGCTCTACGTCTTTGGGACTGCTACATGACCGTAGGCACGCCATTCTTCTTCCAAGCCAGCATTGGTACATCTATCGCAGCGTTAGTTGCACTAGCTTACGGCGATAAGACGTCTTACTGCTTGTGATGACTTGATTGATAGGTCTGCTTGCTCTGTACGAAGATGTACTCGTGACAATGGAACCGGAAGACATCACCAAGTTTCTTCACAACTTTCCACCGGTATGCTCGATCTCGTTTGATATGATTCAGTAGCACACGCCCTGACTCGTACATATATCTTAGAACACCTCGACCAGAGACCTCTTTGAGGCCATCGAGTCTGTGGCGTTATCCAGCCAGGAGATTGAAAGCTTATTAGCCGGCGGGCAGCTTTGGTCTCCGGACGCAGCGCGGGCGATTCCAGTAACGTATCCCGTCACCTACTGAGATTTCCTGATCAGTACATAGAACCACAGCTAATGGAAGCTACCAAGTCGTTTGTTTTTCTTTCCAACCACAAGAGTCCATTGGATGCTGAAAGTTTACCAATAGACTATAGTGTACAACGAATAACAGGGTCAGTGCCATCGAATCCACTTAAGAATTGTCTGCAATCTTCGCACAATTACCGAGTACAGACATTGCTTGAAGTGCCGATATGGTGTTTCAGCAGCTTGAGTGTTCATTTAGCTAAAAGCAAACAACAAGGGCTTAGGCTGCCGAACACAGGACTCGCATTACTCGATTGCGTATCTCATCTATGCTGCGGAGCGTGATGCGGCACCATCGACATGCAAAGAAGTGTCACTGGACAGAGCCGAAAAGACCAGAGTGTCGATTGCTGTGGCGCATTAGCGTACGCGCGCCAAGGCTTGTATCGCGAGCTGGAATCGTTCTGCCCCGAGATCACTCATACTCAAACAAATGCGGTCAGCTATCTCGCGAGCAGCGCTCATGTCAATCTACGACAAACTAAGAGATTGCGTATGCTAAAAGCCGCAGATCTTCCTATCACATTCAGCATCTGCGTCTACCACCTTGGAATTTGAATGGTGTGGACCGGCTGCAGTAATGTATACTCAAGAAGACACCCAAATTTCTTTTGCCAGTTGTTCATGACCTTCAGATGCGGTTAATTTTCCGGCTTCTACCAGTGTGGTGTCGCTTTTCGTTCCTCCAGAGAGCGAGGCCCGATATAATTTGTTGTCCCTTCGACGGCTGCAGCGCGGCCGAGACCGAGCGACATCTATTCGTCGAGTGCGATCATGCACGTGAGCTGTGGACGTTTGTTCGTCGCTCTTGAACCCCTCTTTTCGGCAGATCGCCCACATGGATCCACATCGCTCATCCATCGACTGCTCCTGTATCATCCTCCTGTGGCCTCGACGCTGAGTCGGTGCGCACGATCTGGTACATCTTCCGTGGCATTGTACTGCACCAGCTCTGGACCCAAAGGAAAGCACTCGTTTTCGACGGCCGCGGCCTCCGCCTCTGGCCCAACAAGTACTGAAGCTTTACTCCACCCACGCAGCCCGCCTTCGGCACTTTCGTCGCGTCGATGCCATCGACGCCCGCGATCTCGATCGCATCATCAACCTGCTCCGCCACAGTTCCAGTGGCAAGGTCATCTTCGAGCGATTTCCTCCCTGCTCGCTACTCGCGACGTGACACGGCTCGTCCCCCTCGACACCATGCGCAGCATCTTCGGACACACGGGAGATAGTAGTAGCATCCCTGTACCATAGCATTTATGTACTAGTGTCGATGAACTCTAGGCTAATCCGTCAATCGAGCCGCTTCAAAAGTAAGTATACTCAATAGGTCACTATACACGTATACTTGTCCGCTTCCAGTACTTGATGCGGTTCGCCATTTTGCCAAAACACCCTTTGCCGTGACCTTAAACGCGAACCGAGAGTTCGGCAGCAGACGCAAGCAAAATGGCCGGCCGCGGGAACAAGAAGAGCGTGTTTGAGAAGTTCATGGACCTGGACACGAGCGATGACGAGCAGCGTCAGGACGATGCTGAGCTCAAGGACAAGCAGAAGCAGAAGAAGAAGGCGCGCAGCAAGAAGAAGAACAGGTGCGAAGCTCTGTGCCGAATTTTGTGGCCAGGAGCAGCCGACAGCCCGAGTTGGCATCTTCTTTGCCTGACGCTGACAGTTTGTGGTTGCGTTGGTCGCTGGTGGTTAGCGATAGCGCGTTACTGAAGGATTTGGCTATGTGCGCGGTCTCCAAGCCCAAGAAGAGCAAGAAGAAAGGCGCCAAGGCCAAGTCGGAGCTGCAGGACAATGCAACGCCCGCTTCAAACGACAGCACTGCGAGTTCGCCAGAGAAGCAGTCTGAAAAGACTGTAAGTACTGATGCGTTGGATTGAAACGAAGAGCTATCGCTCATAGTGCGCACTGCGTAGGTTGTCGCGGAGTTGACGCCTCCGAGCCCCAAGACTACTATCAGTGCAGTAGCAAGCGTAGCTGCGTCTGCTGCTGTGAAGAAGGTGAGCCGAATGGTCCAGTCGATCTTGCAGCAGCATGAAGCGATGCGTGTACCTACACTGTCTTGTATTGTGCAGTCCACACCCAAGACTGCTGCTCAGCCAACAATCCCCAAGGCCGCAGCGGTGCGAACGCGCTCATTGCGCTCTAAGCCTCAATAATCTCTGACGTCGAATGCGCAGGTTTTGGCATCGGTACCCGGCCCTCCGCAGGCCAAGCAGCAGAACAATGGGCCAACCAAGAACGAAGGCGAGCTGGGCGCTGTGTATGAGCCCACGCATATTAGAATTACTAGAGTCGACGGACAAGTGAGATTCTCGGCGCATCACGGTCGTATACCTGGCGGCTTGTCATTGAGAACAATTTGATACTGTAGATGACGCGCACTGTGGCCGTATCGGAGATGATGGACCAGTTGGTGCTCTTCCGCAATGTGCAGGACCAGTTGACGGTGCGTAGCTCTGCGATCTATCTAGATCTGTGCGGTCTGAAACCGATGGCATGTCGCTTCTGCGCGCAGATGGCCAACCGAGGATTGCAGGAACAGCTTCAGCGTGATGCAGGTGCGTGTTGGTGTCTCTTAGCTCCAAGACGTGTGGGAGAGATCGGCTCACGACGCTGCTGTGGCTCTTGGTGTGACGTGAATAACGGCAGAGATCATTCGCGGTCTGCAGAACGAGGCCACGATGTTCCGCCAGATGTGTCTGAACCTGCAGGCAGAGGTGCGTGGAGTCTGCACCAACAGTTCCTTCTCCAACAGATGCTAACTGCCAGGGTTGTCACGACAGGTTACGATGTTGCGCGCCAATAGCAACGCAATGGGTACGAACGGATCCACTCCTCCGCGTCCTCCACCAGGAATGTGAGAATAACCAGTGGACGAGGAGGAAAAGAGGGGGATTTCCTCCTTTCTTCGTTAATAGGAGAAAGAGCTATGTAGGATACAATCCGCTTGTCAAGCGGCTACATCACGCGAATAAAATTGTCTGACATAGAGTGATTCTCAGACATTCTGGAGCTGCCAAACCGAATGCACAGTAAAATGGAGGTCATGGGGATGACTCCGCTGTTCCATGTGACACGGACCTAAAAATGACGGTGCTGACTTGTGGCGCAACTGTTGACGGAGAGCCGTTGGCGGGTGAACCCGATGGTGCTGACCACTTCTGCTCCCCTCACACAGGCGGACGGGGTAGGGTAACAACGAAGCTCTTTGCTTTTTCTCGGCCATGGAAAGGAGAGGATGGGGGAGAAGTGCGTCAGATGTTGAGCCCTGTCTTAACCCAGAGTTATCCTCCTTTGCTGCTGCTTTCTCTCCGTCACTCAGTCGTCGGCAGAGTAGTTCGCAACACACGTGGCTTTGCATCGTTCTTATCCGATGGAGAAGCTCAAGTCCAAGCTGCGCAGCCACAAGGCGCCCAAGCGCGTGGAGCGAACGCAATCGGACTTTGCTGATCATCAGTCCTCCAACGAAGACACGCTGCGAATGAGCCGCCAAGTGCGCGAGGACGCACGGCGCTACGAACGCAACACCACGCACATGACGCTTCTGTACAAGAACAACAATCCGGCGGAGGACTATGACAACAGTGACGACTTCGATGAAAACTTTCCACTTTCGTCCGCTCGGTCAACCACGTCATCCACTGATGGAGGAGGGGGCGCCGGCTTCCACACGACCGATATCTACCGAACGACCGAGCAGTTACGTGGAACCGCATTGGCGCCGCTCCACGAGTTGCGTGAGACTTCAGGAACGACTGCCGATTCAGCTCTGCCACCCAGCAGCAGTAGAGGCACGACGACTACCGGCATGAGCTCGGTCCGCTCCTCGTCCGCTCGCAACACAGCGGTGCTATCGACCGCCTCGTCGTCCGTTTCGACCGCTTCGTCCTCCGCTTCGTCTGCATCCATGTCTGAGATGGACGCTCTGCGGGCTGAAGTGGCGGCCATGAAGGACGAAGTGCACGGCATCCGCCGCGAGATGATGAACGAGATGCACATGACGCGCTACGACGTGCTCAAGGAGATCACGATGCTCAAGGGCACCATCTCGCAGCTCGTGTCGGTGCTGCACAGCGGCGGTCTGCAGGCGCTTGCGGCCTCAGCCGGCGTCGTGGAGGCCGCTCCAGCGGTCGACCTCTCGTCCTCCCAATTCGAGGCGCTCACGCGAGTGACGTCCGTGGCGACTTCGCAGGCCACGCGCGAGCGCATCGCGTCGGCCTCTCGAGGAGAAGAAGCCCCCAAGGCCAATGGCATGGGCGCGCCCGCGATCGTGCGCTCAACGAGCTCGAGACTCACGCAGATGGCGCCGGTGGACGAGAGCGTGCTGTCGACGCCGCTGCGCCAGGACCAGATCGACGACATGTTCCCGCTCATCGACTGCACCAGCAAGATCAAGATGCACGCGAGCGTGCTCGTGCCCGGCTCTCGTTCGTGGGTGTTAGACCGCGTGCAGGACTGGATCGACTCGCGCTTCAACGTGGGCCTGGACGTGCTCATGGCGCTTGTGGGCGAAGGCGGTACAGGCAAATCCACAGTCGCTGGCGCGATCTGCAACCAGTTCCGAGGCAACATTCTGGCCACGCACTTCTGCGAGTTTGACCGCAAGATCAAGAGCACGCCGCGCAATGTGCTGCTCTCGCTCGTGAACCAGCTGCACTCGAATCTGCCCATGTTCAAGAACCACTTGGCGCGTTTGAATCTCAAGTACGTGCTGGAGGAGAGCGACGCCTATGTGCTGGCCAACAAGGTGCTGCTGGAGCCGCTCGGCGCCATGGAGGAGCCACTCACGGCGCAATTGATCGTCATCGATGGGCTGGACCAGTGCAAGGGCCGATCGCGCAATGATTTATTGGAGTTCCTATCGGTCGTGCTGCCAGAGCTCCCGACCTGGATCGGTGTGCTTATCACGAGCAAACCGGCGCCGGAGCTGGCTGGCAAGCTTCCGATCTCATCGATCATCGACTTCAGCCCCAAGAACGCCAACTTCATTGCAGATACCGCGCCGATTGTTGAAGATCTCGTGATGAACTGCAGTCTACAGCACCGCGACGAAGCGCGCCAGATCATGACGCGCAAGGCCGGTGGCAACTACGCGTATCTGGAGTTCACGCGCCAGGCGCTGTCCCATCCAGGCATGGAGGAAGCCGGTGCTGGCATCCCCATTGAGGTCTGGCAGGATCTGCCCGACTCGCTGTTTGACATCTACGCTGAGATCTTCCATGACAAGTTTGGTCAGGGCCATAGCCGCACGTGGAAGAAGGTGCAGCCGCTGCTAGAGCTCATCGTCACGGCCGCTTCAGGGCCGTATCCTCTGATCACGGAGAACCAGGCGCAGGAGAACCTCAAGCTCACGCGTGATGAGATTCGTCAGATCCGACGCTCGTTTGTGGACACGATCAGTGTGAAAAGCGGAACATACCGCATCGAATGCTCAGCGCTCTACGACTGGCTCACGGACTCGCGACGTCAGAACGAACAGATCTTCGTGGACCCGTCCAGACATGTCGACGCTCTGCGGCGGTTTAACAAGCTGCAGCAGCAACAGGGATTGAAGACCAACGGCAGCGGAAGCTTTGACTCGCACTCGGGATCGTCGTCTTCGGATGGCAGCAACGCCACTGTGCCGACTCCAGGAAGTCGCACGAACTCACAGCGGACTCAGTCGCAGCGTACACAGTCTCAACGCACACAATCACAACGCGACTACATTGCAATGCAGCCGACAAGGGATCCGAACTACCGACCAGTAGGAATTCTCAAGCAACGGTAAACCTCCCGCTGCACTCCTATTTGCCATCGACCCTCGTCCACCTCTTAAGCCCAGTCGGACAGAGAACGAGTGAACCAGTGCGAACGAAGCATCGGAAGCCACACGAATGTATCTGTCCCAATGTCGCTGTTATCTCCTCATAGAAATGAAAACACCCACTCTAATTGTACCGAGTCTCGTTCCCCAAGGATGACCATACTCCTGGGGGTTTTGCATTGTTTCTCCAGTCAATATATATGTCAACCTCTCAGTCTTCCACGTCGTTCAATTTCATTGCGAAGACAACAGTGGGCTCTAACATAATACGAGTCAACGCTCTACCTTCGCAGCCGTCGAATCTTCTCCAGCTTGGCGCTCTTGCCCCCAGCGAGTAAGCGAACCCCGCGCAGGATCTCAGCAAAATTGCCCGAGTCCGCAGCATTCGCATGGCTGTCAAAATCGTCCACGACAGGTTGCGTACCAACTTCACGCGCGATCACTTCAAGCGCAGTGCGAAGATACTTGATCGCCTGCGTATTGGACTCGCCCATACAAAGCACACCAAAGACGCCGGCCGTGAGGCTGTCAGTCAGAAGAAACACCGTCCCGACAGCTTGCTCGACGTCAAAGCACACGCCATGCAGGCGACAGGTCTGAAAAAAGGACCGGTAGGGCATGGTCGAGACGTTTGGGTGGAAGATGTACTCGTTCACGATGTAGCTTCGCTGGGTTCCGAGTCGCTCAAGCACAGAGAGCTGGGATTGCTGCGCAACCCGCGTGATAAGCTCCGATGAGCCGGATCTTCTCCGCTCGAGCTGGGATTCTAACGGCGCCGCTGCGAGGTGGTAGAATCCAGTGGCTGGGTTCAACGTCCCGCGGTTTAGCAAGTGAAAGGCAGCAAAACTCGCAGCCGAGTCGGTCAGAAACGGATGCAGAGCGAGAGCCCATAGTCGCGGAGCATTGTGAGCGTCTTGAAAGACCAGATAATCCACACTAATGTAGCCGAAGACTCGAGCCTCCTCCACTAAAAGCCTGGCGATAGCATTCGATGCTCCTCGAATGGCTTCGTACGGAGCTAATGTCTGCGGGAATGCAAATCCAATCGTTCTTCGCTGGTGCACAGCTGCACCGGTGCTGGTGCTCGTCACCAGATCCTGTGTAGATGTCATATGGACCTCGCCACTCGGCTCCACGAACAAATTCGCACGCACCGAGCCCAGAATACCTGCCGGTGCGGCCTCAATCACGACCCCAAACTGGGTCACATCTTGCAGGAACACGTTGTAGTTTGGATACATTTCTGGGTACCACGCTCGAAAGAGCGTGGGCAAAGTACGCTCCAGCTCTGTGAGAATCTGTCGCGCGGCAGTATCCCGAACGCCTGGCTGCTTCCAAAAGTCCGGACTCCGCTTCTCGCGACGAATATCACGTAACACCGAGAGAGTCGAGACGTCCACAGAGGCCACACCGGCTCCAAACTGGTCGTAGTCGATCTTAAGTAGCCACACATTCTGCTCCAAGTGCGCGAGAATGAGCTTGGCGAGTGAGAACATCAACTCCTCCCCGTCGTAAATATCGTACGATCCTGTGGGAACATTGACGTCCGCTCTCATGAAAAAACGCTTGTTGCCTGACTTGGTAAGCAGCGGCAAGGCTCCATCAGGGTCAATGCCCAGAATTGGAGCTTGAAGCGCCATCGCGAGGCGTTTATCCTCCGGCCCAGGCATGCCCATTACCAGATACGCTTCTTTTCCCTTGACGAACCGCTTGATGCGTCGCAGACAATGAGGCGAGTACAACAGCACCGAGGCCAATGAAAAGTGTGCCGGGAAGCGGGTGGCTTGCTCTGGAAACACGAGTTTCACGCGAGCGCTCGCGTTTGCTACGCCACCAAGCTCCAGCAGCTTCATAAAATACTGAGATACGTCCGCGGTCAGTTCAAAGGGCGAGACGTAAATCACATCGACGTTGCTGTCCAGAATACCGCAGAGACGCGAGAGCTGGAGATTCTGTTTGACGGGAAAGTTGTCCGCGCGCACTCGAGAGCGCTCGTCGATCGAGCAGGATGGCACATGAATCACCATCCGTCGATTCGCTCGGATCTCGGGCCAACGCTCCTTGAGTCGCAGCATTTGCGTATCCCAACGATGCTGCTGTAACGCGCGAAGCTCCTTCATTCGGCGCTTGAGACTTTGCTGACTCGAATAAACTCGCCAAGCCTGTTGGATGACGATTGCGCTGGCGCCATGGTGTCTGAACTTGGTATACCGATTCCGATGCAAGCACATGCGGAAAAACCCTTGCAACGTGGTAGCAGCTTTGCGTTTACGATCTTTGCCCTTGTATCGCTGCCCTGGTCTGCGGACTAGCGCCGATACCTGGTCCTCGTTCACGATGCATGAGAGCAGATCTGAAGTGCTAAACCATGCCAAATCCATCGCAGCCACGCCCATGAGCCGTTGTCCATCGATGTACGCAAGCGGCACGAAGAACCGCATCAGAAGTGTCTCTAGTGCTTTGATGACCTCTTCAACACTGCCCCAGATCTCCTGCGCAACGCGCTTGAATGAGACGAATTCGGGAGTCTCTCGCATCGTGCGGCCCTTCTGGATAATGAATTGATGCAGACTGTAGGTATCAAGCAGCTCGTTGTAGCCGCGGATCTTCTCGACATTCTTGCTCAGCTCTTCCATCGGCGTGGCGTCGTCTTCGCTGCCGCCCACTACTCGGTCTTCTTCAAACACGGCGTGATCGAAATCTGGCTCCTGGTTCGGCAACGAGACATTCGTCAAATTGGAGCGGATACCGACCGTGGAGGCCCCCGACGCCGCTGCTGCTGCATCGTCACTATACGGAAAGTTGATAGTCACAACTTTTGGTCTGGACGTCGCAGTGGCTTGGCTGCGGACGTCTCGATCGGACGGAGAAGGCAGCGCTGGATCAAAGGTATGAGTCAGTTTTGATGGCGAAACAGAAGTCGCCGATGACGACGAGAGGTCAAATTTGAGCGTGGCGACGTTGAAACCCGATGGGTTAGTGTACGGGATCGCTTTGGCTGGCTGCTCGAGTCGATTGTGGATCTTCAGCTTGCCGTTCTTCATGATACTGCTCTGACTGGTGGCAAATGCTGGCGTGAGATCCACACCCACAGGAAGAAAGCCTCGGTTCAACAGACTCAGCACGCCGGTCTTGGCATCCTGCTCTGTGAGCTCTGGTGGCTGCGCTGCTGGGTCATACTTGTTCACACTGGGTAGTATTCGTGTGTGCGCCACAGTCTTCTTCTTCATGAGCGCGCCTCTCTTGGAGCTGCTGTGCGGTGTCAAAGGCTGGTCTTCTGGTCGCGTTTGGATCATGCCGTTCTGGAAACGCTACATAGGAGACAAAGATCAGCTCTGAGATCGCAACGACCTCAGAGGAGACGTACCGTTCGAAAGTAATTTAGGTCCAGCTCATCGATATTGTTGTTGCCACTGGATCCGTGCCGCTGGTTGCTGAATCGGATCGTGTTGTCGTTGCTCTTTCGATTACTAGGACTGACATTTACGACCGGAAGAATCGAGTGCGCTGCCGCCGCAGTCTGGCGAGTGCTCGTGTTCACAATTCCTTGCAGCACCAGCTCCACTTTAGCGTGCAGCTCATGCTCAGCATCCTGCAGAATCTGCTGAAAGGCATGCACATCAGCAGGCCCACCATGGTGATTACTGCTTGCGTGGCGGATCGAGGCTGATGCTGATGCTGCTGTGGCGGCCGCTGTCAGCTGCTCTCGCAGCAGTCGGATTTGCTCCTGGGTTTGCAGCAGTATCCGACCAACATCATCAATGTGGTGCTGCTGTTCGATCTGTTCCATGCTGGGCTTAATCTCACACCAAAGAACCGACTACCAGACGCTCAATCGACTGGAAGTAAAGCGCATGGCCTGCTTGTGCATCAGCACAATCAAGAGCTCGAGTTCCAATTATATCCGCAAAACGGTCCGTGAGCTCTCGGATCCTCGTCTTCCCATGTCATCACAAGCTAACTGGCTTGGTCTGTATTAATAGGGCTGGACTCAACGCACGAGGACGTGGTGGAATGGGTGTCTTGCTATGACGATCGCTCTTGGTTCGCGTTGGCTAAACCGCGCATATCCATTCACACTCAGTTGTGAAAACCTCGATGCTTCGACTTCCGACTGGTAACCAGGCCGTGGCCACTGCAGGAGGCAGTGGGGTCGACCGGAAGAAGCAAACATCCTGCGCAGGTTACGTCACGAAGCGCGGACACTTTCGCAAGTCCTGGCGAGTACGCTACCTTGTGCTGAATGGCGCAGACCTGCAGGTCGCGTACTACGAAAGCAAGACAGCGTTCGATACAAACGCGAAAGCCGGGGTAAAAGGCAGCTTCTACTTGTCCAGTATTGAGAAGCACGAGTACTGGATCGGCACCGTGGGAGCCAAAGAAAAGCCGTACGGGTTCAAAATGGTCGGTCATGCGCCTGGCAAAGGCTACGTGGAGCTTGATATTGTCGTTGACACGCTTCACGACTTGAACGAGTGGCTAATGGTCGCTCATAATGCATTGGAGGCATCCAAGAAACTCGCTCGTGCTGGGATGTCAGGTCAGCCTGTGTCTTGGGGTTTATTCTTTTGTCTTGAGTTGTGAAATTAAACGCAGTTCGCTTCCGTTCACAGAGTCGATGGGCGCGACCAACATGTTGGGCTTCAAGACCGCGATTTCGTCTCAGCAGCAGATGACAAATCTCAAGACGACCAAGGCCGCGTCGCTAAAAGAAGCGTTGCGTGACATTGAAGCAGCCAAGGCCATCGGGCGTGAGGCTTGCAACGAAATCGTGGTGCAAGGAGGTACGGTGATCAATCCAGCATGGATCTGCTCTCTTGATGACGATCTGGTCGGGTTGCTTGCAGAAAAACTGGATCATATTGAAGAAGATCTTGATCACATCCATGGAGATCTCGACTACGGCGACAAGCTACTGAACCGCATTAAGAGCCCGCTGCGGTACTTACTGGCTGGTAGTCCCACTCGCGGCAAACAAAAGAAGAAGAGTCATAATGGGGCGACAGGAAAGCTGGGACAGCACACCGACACTGCGACTGCAAACCATGGTAAGCAAAACAAGGCACACGACGCACGGACCGCAGACTTAACGACCAGCTCAGAACCCTTAAGCGATATCGAGATGCTGGTACTGGCACTTGGTGAACTGGAGGAGCAGGCCACTGTCATCAATACAGAGGCGGTCAAGAGCACAGAACAGATCAACCGCATCGAGGAGAAGCTCACGAACGTGAACGGCCGTGTGGTGGCGCAGACCAAGACTGCGAACACGGCCATCACCAAGGGCAATCTGTGGTAATCAGCCAGCAAACGTCAACGTAGCAATGGTACCTTGATTCTCTGTCTCTTTAATAGGACTCTGGTATGAAAACAGCAACGGATTTAGCGTCGGTCCATGAAATGCTGTCGTCGCAGCAGCTGCGTGTGGCGGCGCATGTTGCCTTCCATATCCACAGTCTTGTACCGCGCGCCTTCCTCCATCGTGCTGCTCGTTGCCTCCACGCGCTTGCCGTTCTTGTAGATGTAGTTCTTCACGCCTCTCGCTGATAGCAACAGAACAACGGAAGCGGTCAGTGATCGTCATTGCGTAACCAACAGTCGGATACGCACCAGACGACGCACGTGGCGTCACGATCTTGAGATATCCGATAGACGATTGCGCGCGCTGCAGCAGCGAGGAGATCCTACAGAGAAAGCCACACACACAATGAGCCACCACGCATTCTACCTAACAATGCGGATTAGTGCGCGCACTCTTTAGGATCCGAGACGTCACGCTGTGTGCGGAACTCCGTGCGGATCTGGTCGATGGTGGACTGGCGCTTGGGCTCTGCCAGGCTCTTGGCCAGCCGCATGAGCTTCTTGTACATGGGCCGCAGGTCCGTCGCCATGCTCGCCGCCATGGTGATCAACACAATGGGCGGTTCATTATGGGACCGTACTTGCTGGATGAACCGGCTCGTCAGTGACTGGACCGTCATCCATCTTCTCCCTCAAGCTGCTGCGGCGGCCGGAAGAGGAATGAAGAAGCAGCGCATGACGAGCGTCGAGTACGTTTGTTCGTCTGTCTGTCCCTCTGTCTAAAGACCTGACTGTGCGATGATGACTGACACTGGTGGTTTCTTCGTGGTCTCTGTAGCATAGCGCAGTCCATGGCGCGCGATGGCGAACGCGTCAAGTTCCATATCGCCGGCTGGGGCACCTGTACGTTTGAATGCGTGCTCCCGTTCTGCATGCGACGCCACTCTAACGCTTTCTTCATGCATTGACCAGGCACGGACTTCATGAAGGCAGTCAACGTGGTCTCCGCTATGAACGCAATGTACCCGGAGCTGCTGGACTACGAACTGCACGAGTTCGACAATCGAGACGACTTCATGGGCTGGATTGACTCCTCGCGTGAGGAGTTCATTGCTAATCTAAGTAGCGGCAGCGGTGAAGCTGCTGACCGTGTAGCCACGTTCCGGTGGTCGCCCATGTGCTGGTCGAACTTCAGTGGCTTCATCGGCACCGAGAACGATCTGATCGCGCATCTGCGCAAGGGTGTCGCTGCTGGTTCCTTCACGCCGACCATGTGGAACGCAACGCCGATTGTGATCGATGAGGACCGCAAGTATGACTACGATCTCGTGGTCATTGGAGGCGGCTCTGGTGGTCTTGCCTGCTCCAAGGAGGCCGCCAAGTATGGCAAGAAAGTCTGCGTGCTGGATTACGTCAAGCCGTCGCCTCTGGGCACGTCCTGGGGCCTCGGCGGCACGTGCGTCAACGTCGGTTGTATCCCCAAGAAGCTCATGCACCAGAGCTCACTCATTGGCGAGATCATGCACAAGGACAGCAAGGCTTTTGGCTGGACCACTGGCGAGCAGACCTTTGACTGGAATCAAATGGTCACGTCCGTGAACAGCTACATAAAGGGCATCAACTTCAATTACAAGGTCGAGCTGCGTAGCAAGAAGGTTAAGTACGAGAACCTGCTCGGTAGCTTCGTGGACAACCACACGCTTGAGCTGTGGCACCCAAAGAAGGGCACCAAACAAATCACGACTAAGCACGTTGTTATCGCTGTCGGTGGTCGCCCTCGTCCTCTCGCCTGTGAAGGTGGAGAGCTGGCGATCTCTAGTGACGATATCTTCTGGCAGAAGACGCCTCCAGGCAAGACGCTCGTAGTTGGTGCGTCCTATGTTGCCTTGGAATGCGCCGGCTTCCTGAAGGGCATGGGCTACGATGTTAAGATCATGGTGCGCTCTATTCTGCTGCGTGGCTTTGACCAGGACATGGCCAACAAAATTGGTGAGTTCTTGGAGCTCGAGTGCAAGATTGAGTTTATTCGTGGCTGCGTGCCGCTGTCGATCAAGAAGCTTGAGACGGGTCAGTTGCTTGTACAATGGAAGTCAAGCGACGGTGATATCGCGGAAGAAGTGTTTGACACGGTCTTGAACGCCACTGGTCGTGATCCCGACGTGAGCAAGCTTGGTTTGGAGAACGCCGGTGTCAAGTTGAACGAAAAGACGGGCCGCATTTGGGTCAAAAACGAGCAGACCTCCACGCCGAACATTTTCGCGATCGGTGATGTAATTGATGCGCCAGAGTTGACGCCGGTGGCCATTCAGGCCGGCCGTCTACTCTCTCGTCGTCTGTACAACAACGAAAGCACCTTGATGGACTACGACAAGGTGTGCACGGCCGTGTTTACGCCGATTGAGTACGGCTGCTGTGGTTTATCCGAAGAGGCGAGTCTGGAGAAGTACGGTGAGGATAACATCGAGATCTACCACCAAAATTTCACACCGCTCGAATGGGCACTCTCGCACGAACGCGTGGCCGCTGACAATTGCTACATGAAGGTGATCTGTGACAAGTCGCGCGACCGCTATGTGGTAGGCTTCCATTACCTTGGTCCGAACGCTGGTGAGGTCACGCAGGCCATTGGCCTGGCTATGAAGATCGGCTTCACGTACGATCAAATGGTCAATGTCGTCGGCATCCACCCGACGACGGCCGAGATCTTCACGACATTGGAAGTGACGAAGAGCAGTGGTGAAAGCGCCGCTAGCGCTGGTTGCTGAGGCTAGTTCCGCCCTTTTCAGCGCCCTTTGGTTGAGCTCATTGAGCATTAATTTAAGGGCGCACGAAAGGGGACGACACAATTGGAAGCCGCTGGGTGAGGAGTAATGACGCTCTTTCCATAAATCCTGATGGGAGGGGAAATTGAGCTGAGGAATCTGAGCCATTTCAACAGCGAGTGCACTGATTGCGTCCAGCCAATGAGCATCACAAAGGCATCAGCACCTATTCATGCATTAATCTGCCTCAAAATGAACATATTTTCATTTCTGTCGTTCGTTCACTGGAATCTTTCGATGTTTCAGCTGACGAATGCAAAGCACTAATGAATAAATTGCACACTTTCCAGCAGCTGTCAAATTTCAATGTCTTCTCAATGTTTTGGTCACTTTGAAATTCTGATCAAGCCGTTACTTTAGAAACCAAGCATTGTCGATCTGACCGTTGGGACGCAGGGTCCCAATGGGCTGAGCCTTCCACTCTCTTCATTCCTGAAAACATGACTGTGACGTCAAGAACGGCGCCCACGCAGACGAAGCCCCACGAGTCTGCGAAATTTCAGTCCACAGCGCCTGCATCACCCAGTGGAAATAGCCCAGAAGCTCGCTTGACGACGTCCAATACGATTTCGATTCGCACTGGTCGAGTGGCCGTGAGCGAGTGCCGAGCGATTGTGCCTTGGAGTCGGGCCTTGCTGTGGCGCTCGAACGTAATCCGCCCCAATGAGGCACTGCGACAGTTCTTAAGCACCATGCACCTGCATCAGCGACTGACGACCACGCAGATCAGGAAGCAGGAGTTTGCTCAGATCCGAACCATGCTCGCGTCGGTCACGAACGCTCGTCATCGGACGCGCAATAGACAGATCGTAGATCGCGCAAGAGCTAACGTCAAGTACCGACGAGCTCGATTGAGTCCCTACTTGAGAGCCAACCGAGACAACGGAGACGGATACCCAGGCGGTCCATTGGTTCAACGTCTTCCGACTGTGGCAATGGGGGAACCGTTTCCGTCTCCACCGTTCCCAATGTCACTCGAAGCGTTGGATCTAATGACCGAGATGGACATCAATGCGCTGAGCATGCTCATGGGCCAGGATTTCCTCATCGCGCCAAGTGACGACGCAAGAACGCGTCGCTCGAAGCTGCTGGCACATCTGCTTCACTGCGTTTGAAGTTTCCTTGTTGTGTTGAAGAGGATTGCCACATGCCACGTGGTAATCTTCATGTGGCAGTGCATTATGCATGTACGACAGGTTCTCAGTCTTGCGTATCTATCGTTTCTTTTTGCTAAAATACATATGGGAGAGAGCCACTTGCCTGTCCTCTTCACTTTACCTTGATATCCAGTATACCTGTAATAATACATACATCTTTGTTGATGAATGTACGTGTAACTACCTCTATCAATACATAAAATTGCTATAGTGGATAACTCACTTGTACCAGCAGCTGATGATTAGCTGCACTTGCCATTGTCTCTTTCACTTCGGGAAACCCTCTTGCGATGGCAGGCAGCAGCTTCAGCAGCCGCAGTTCACAGCTCTCTGTGCTGCTATGGCTCTACCTCTCCCTACTGCAGTGTCGACACGCAAACGCTAACGCCCAGGCGCTCATTACCAGCACCAGGAGCACTAGTGGCGCTAGCACAAGCGACGCAGTAGATGAGGAAAATGGTCCATCCAGCACGTACTTTGGTTACGATTTCAACGTCTCCGCGTATGCGCACCAGCTTGTGTTGTACCCCGAGCCATTCTTCACGGTTGATGGAGAAGTGTTCCGCTACCAGCCGCTGGCGTATCTGGAAGACCAAGGCTTCAACACGAGTGCAGATCCGACGACGACGATCACGAAGCTCCAGTACTCGACACTGCGCACATTCTTGGACGACGAGGAGCGGATCACCATCACGGAAGGCGCGTTGTTCGATTGCGGCTTCACGGACATCAACACGGAGACGCAATACATCCCTGCGGACGGCATCATGCGCACGACCGGCTACATCTACGATGGTCCGTGTGAGGTGTGGCTGGACGATACGTTGGTGATGTCTGGTTCAAACTGCCGTGACGAATACCCTGGTCAGACGTTCCCGATTGACTACAGCTCGTGTAAGGGCGAGTGCGTGTTGCGATGGTATTGGCTGGGTGTAGTGCCGGTGAGTATAGATGCGTACTCGTGGCAAGTATACAAGAACTGTGTGGCTCTGAAGGGGTACGAAGATTTATCAGCGAAGAAGAAGTTCTTTGGCAGTGATCTCGACGTGTCGACATTTGCGCATCAGTTGGTGTTGTATCCGGTGCCGTTCTTCACTGTGGACGGTGAGGCATTCCGGTACCAGCCTCTGGCGTATTTGGAGAAACACGGTGTGGAGACGAGTGCGGATGCGACGCAGTTTCTGAAGCAACAAAAGTACTCGACTTTGCGCGACATGATGAACGACGACAAGTTGATCGAGGTCACGGAGGGTGCGCTTTTCGATTGTGGGTTCACGGACATCAACACAGAAACGCAGCCAATCCCGAACGACCGCATCATGCGAACGACTGGTTATATATACGACGGTCCTTGCGAGGTGTGGCTAGACGATATTCTTGTGATGTCTGGTGGGAATTGTCGCGACAAGTATCCTGGCCAGACGTTTCCTATCGACTACAGTTCTTGCAAGGGTTCGTGCATTTTGAGTTGGTTCTGGCTGGGAATTGTTCCGTTGGGTGGCGAGAGGTACTCTTGGCAGGTGTACAAGAACTGCGTCGCTTTGGATGACAGTAAAATGTATCCAAAGACGCAAATTGTTTCAGATGCATGGCACTTTAACGATTATCGTGTGGCGTCGTCTTCGAAACTGGAAGATACGAGTTTGTGATTATGCGTGAAATGCCTATATACACAATAGTTTAGCATGACATCTTTCAGATTGAGGTTACTCTTAGACGAGTATGAGCACAAGATGAGACCATGGAAGGAAAGTATATATCTTGTGTTGATACTGGTAGGACCTTCATCTGTTCGTACGGTGGGCATTAATGGCTGTGTAGAGATTGCGTCAGTTGCAGCTGTTTCTATGGAGCTGGGGCTTTAGTAGCCAGGGCAATGCAGTCATGTGCAGTCGCGTGAATGCCGTCCAGCTTTTACTGACTCACCAGGCAGTTGTTTACTATCCATGATCATTGACCGAAAGTCGTTTTAGATTCAAGTTATCACGGCTCCTCACGGGGATCATTGAATTTGTGCAAAGAGCTCTACATAGTGGCAACAGGCTCAGTCGATAGAAAACGCATCAGTTCACGAGGTTTTTCTCAATCAAACACTTGCCATGCTATCATCAGTAGCGCGCCTAAGCCATGGCGTTTGTCGGTTTGGAAACCCATTCCTTGTTTTTTCTTTGACCCACAACGACACGAAAGCATATTTAAATACCGGGATTGTCCGACCTGCTTCTACCGGCTGGTTAGGAGCCGCAGAGCGCCATGTGCGATGCTAAATGCACTGTAAAAGTGATCGACCAGAGTGCCTGGAATGAAAAGGAGCGAGTCGAACGAATTTCTATGCCTTCGCTATCGCCATTGATCAATTTTCCCATCGAGCGACGTCACTCAGTAATGGCCATGTTCATCCAGACGCTCTCAGCTGCCGCTGTGATCTCCTCAGCTGCTCTCCTTGCCACGACCCAAGCCCACCAGACGCTTCTGCTGCCTGTGCCAACCTACGCTGACGGGATCACGTCGTCAACCAAGTACAATCCGATCGCCTTCCTCGAAGACCAGGGCTTCACCTGCACGGACGATTTCAACGCGTACCTGACAAAGAAGAGTTACTCCAGCCTACGTGCCTTCATGGACGACTCCTCGGCGTACAAGGTCTCGGCCGACTACGCCAACTTCGAGTGCGGCAACACGCTGCTGGACGGCACTGTGCAGACGATCCCGACTACCGGCACCATGCGCTCGACTGGCTACACGCATGACGGCCCGTGCGAGGCGTGGCTGGATGACACCAAGGTGCTCTCGGGCACGAATTGCCACGACTCAATCTCGGGCAAGACATACGACTTTGACTACAGCTCGTGCGGCGACTCATGCGTGCTGCGTTGGTATTGGATGGGTGTGCGCTATGTCAAGAACGAATACTCATGGCAGGTGTACAAGGCCTGCGTTCCGCTCGCCAGCTCGCGTCGTCTGGCAGCCAACAGCACCAGCGCTTATTAATAGGCACATTGCCACACTGTGCTGGATTAGATCGCAATATGATTTTGAGTTAAAAAACAATATAACCCAATTGCTGAGTCAAACGCAATGCATTTGCCCACTGGGTATTCTAAATGAAACTGGATAAAATCTGGGACGACCCAGATTGAATCAAATGTAGGACTCCTTGGCTCTCTGGCGCCTAAAAAAGTTTTATCGCGACCATGACGGGAATGACAAGGTGAGAGCGCGGGCATGAAGCTGTTTTCTGACGCCAGCGCAACTGACGTCTGCGTGTGCATTGCTATGGTGCTGTGTCTACAGAGTCGTGATCCTGCAGGATGCCAACATCACTCAAAAGTACCAGGAGCTGCTGCGCAAACTGGAGGCCATGGGCGGCCAGAAGACTGGGCGGCATGTGGTGCACTGCCGTCTCTTTAATCGCAAGACGATGACAGGTACTTTTACCTCACCACGCCGTCTGCAGTATGAATTGTGTCATGGCAAAGGGACGTTATTGTGGGAAGTTGACGCGCTGGTGATGATATAGACGGTTACAGCAACCAGCGCATGTTCATGCTACGGATGTCGCAAAATGATGACCTGGTCTACGCTGTGCTTGCGAATGAGCGTACCAAGGGCGTCTCGCTTAACGACAACGGCATCGAAAGCCCGTCAGAGGACTGTTCACTACTGGAGTGCGGCCTTGATGGCGCAAATATCCTGCAGCAGGTCGAGATCTACGCGTTCAAGTCGGACGGCCAATTCGAGGTACAATATATCTGTTGATGTACGTGGATTTCCATGGCCAAACTCACTAGCTGCTTTACTAGGGAACGCAATACACGGTAGGGGACTTTGTGGTGGGCGTGTGCACGTTCATGTCCCGCAACAATGTGCCGCGCGGCCTAGTGCTCGAGGTGCAGTATACACCGTGCTACACAGTCTCGTCCATCGACTCGCTGCTGGACGGGTTCCTGGCCAATTTTGCCTCTGAGGAGCGCTTCCGCAAGCCCATCGACAACCTGCAAGTGGTATTTGACAAGGTCGGGCTGCCTGCCAGCGACTACAGTCTCAAGCACACGGCGCTGCAGTATGTAGCGGCCTTCAACATCCTACGTAAATTTGACAAGTAGCTGCCACGAAGGACTCCACGGAAAATGAAATGGACAACAGTGTATATGAATGGTTATGAACGACGCTACTCTCAACAGACTGACGACTTTTAGAGCGTGAATTCGACTTCGGTGCTGTTGCTGTCTCCGTCTCCCAGACGACGCGACTTGGCGAGTGGCACGCAGGCCTTGTACACCTGCCACGAGTACTCATTCTTGA